>APFE030581684.1:0-33600 GCA_000404065.3 Pinus taeda
CCCCCCCCCCCCCCCAACTGTCACCATTCAACTTCTGCCACGTGGAAGTCCCATATGAATTATGGTAGGTTTAAGTGGGTATTAAATGAAAGAAAGGAAGTTCTAGACATGACAAGTGGTAAAAGGATAACTTAGACAAACTAGTTCATGCCCAATATGAATTTAGGGAGGAAAAATGTAAGGAGAAAAGGTAAATGAATGTAGGGGTGCATAGGGGAAATTCATGGGGCCAAATATAATTACAGGACATCCTTACAAGCAATTTTATTAGTCCAAGGGCATGAAAGCAACCAAATTTTTTTCATATTTCTTTTAAATCTACGAATATTTTGGGTCATTTACTTGGAGAACATTTTTGAAGCCCTTAACAATTCTTTCAAGGGGAGAAACCATTTAGAAAATTGTTTTGTCTATGGTATAGATAGTTGTAACACAAGGAGAAAGAGATCAAAGAGCAAATAGATCTTTCTAATGATATAATACAATTATATTTTAGAGAAAATGTGAAGGATTTATGATCAAAACATTATGAAGTAAAAAATGGGGTAGATTGGAACTTTAAAAGGAGAGAACTTAGAAACCAAGGTTTTGATTGGGGTATTGAAGTAGTCAATGGAGAGCTATGGGACTATATAATTCCACCATGGAGTCAACTTTGAAATTTTAATACGTGATTTCTTAGAGAGGTGAAAATAGTGTGTTATGATAGAATAGGAAGAAGTGAGATAAATAGACCAAAACCTTATATGCCCATTACCGTTAGCCCAATACTCAGAATTGGGAAGAAAAGAAGTAAAAAAAATTTATTTATGAGTAAAACACAACTACCAACCAAGATTTTTGATATGACAACAAATTATGTTGAAATTATAAGACAAATCTACAGGAGTTTTAAAGGACAAAATTTCTTAGTAGGTTGAAAATTCTAGAGGGCATAGCTTTTAGACCAACTATCAAAATTGTGAAAATAGATAGTCAATAGAAATCCATTGACAATGAGGATACATTGTCAGGCCAAAAAATATGACATTGGGTAAGAATTCCAATAATATTCTTTAGGAAAACCTATAGGAGATAACAAGGAGAAAATTCAAAATGAGGGCTAGAAGTGCAGAATATTCTCAGGTACCTTATAGTGAGGAAGAAGAGGTTAGAGCTATGAATATTGACATTGGTAAGGTTAAGACAGAGTCAAATGGCCATGGAGTGGATATGCTAGAGAAAAAAGATCTAGAGGAGACCATGAGAAGCCTAAAAATGGAGGTACTCGGCTTCAATGATGATAATGAGAGGCTAATAAAGGATCAACATTAAAATAACAATAAATATTTCAAAGTCTAAACAAAATCAGAAGAAAATTAGACTAGTAGACTGAGTTTAGGAAAACACATGAGTACACTGTTGCAATCAATGAAAGAGGTGCTAGAAGCTCAAAAAATTGTAGAAGTGTTTCCCAACAACATTATCACTCAATAAGGAGATCAATCAAGAGGGCTTACACTACCTTGAAATCAAACAACAACCCAAGTTTATCACTAGTCAAAAAGTAACAGAGTAGACGGGATAAGGATAATTTATAAGGGAGCTTAGAAAAAATAAACCTCCCACATTTAATGCAGAACAAAGGAAATGATAAGAAGTTGAGGCTTGGATGTTAGAGATGAGGAAGTACCTACAATTGTACAATTATTCCTCAAATATGGAAGAACAAAGTTACTAATCAAATGAGAACTATGAACTCAAAAAAAGAACTCTAACTAAAAAACATGAAAAAATAGGCTGAAAACAAAAAGTGTACAAGCTGAAACCACAAAATTTTTTTCCAGTTTAAATTTTCAACATTTTTTTTTGTAAGCTTGGTGGTACCTTTCCATTAATTTTTGAAAATAATGCAAGGTCCATCCATATGTCTAAGATTAAGGTGGCCTCAACTCACCCAGAGGGAAACTAGTTATGTTGACCACCTAACCACAAAATATTCCATCCAAAACCAAAAAATAATAATTCTAACCAACCACACTATGTAAATATGAGAGTCTTTGTTCTTTCTATTTTCTAAATAACTATAAAAATAACCACTAATAAACCTAAAAATTTGAAACTATGTCATGCAAAACTAGAAGCAAGGATGTAATGTCACTACTCGTCATCCACTGAATCCATCGACAACTCCAATTGGGCTATGCATGGGATATGTTGCTCTATTCGACTAAGCCAAGAATTATGCTACTGTAATTGAAACTGTATTTTTTGAAATTATTTGGTGTAATCTTTGTGACCCTGAGGGTCTAAATGCATGTCAGGAGGAAACTTCTCTAGAGATTTCGCCATAATGCTCTTCATCATCCAGAACAAATGGACTATCTATTTGTATTAAGATGACCTACCATGAGTGTGGCTTGGATCTGGGGTAAGAGTTTTCCACTCGTCCATATCAAGTTCAAAATCCTCCTCAGATTGTCGAATTAAAAGCTCCCGATTTGTAATAAGTTGCGTCATTGGGTTGGATTTGCTAGCATGATATGCTTAAGATGTTTCCTGAATTATATGATATGTTTCCTTACTTCCTTGACCCACCCCACTAGAGGAGTTGGGTTGACTAGTTAGAGAAGAAGAGTCCTTCCTTTGTTTCTCATGGCTAAGGTCCCCATGACCTTTCTTACATGTACTAGCTGCCCGGACCATGATTTTTTTGTTTCCTGACAAAGACTAGGGTCGCAACATGGATGCTCGACATTGTGAAGGGTCACTCCAATGGTACAGACATGTTAAATGAAATTTAAATGAAACCAACCAAGTAAGGAACCCGCTTTGAATTTTATTGTCAACTAGATGCTAACACAGATTAATGGTATCACCTTTATTACTATTCTGCCTTTTCCCACTAAGGGGCCTAAATTTCTTAACCAAACCATCCATATTCAGGACCTCTGAATTATCCAAGCAAGCCCCAGAGGTTATCGATTCCACTAGCAGAACATTTCACAAAGAACTAAAGATAAATTTGAGTGAACAATTATGATGAGCTTGCAGCCCCGCCAAGCCCCTTCCATCGAGACTCCATACTGAGAATGCAGATTGTAGAAACTAAACCCACTTAGTAGACCTATGATGATAGACCATTAATCCAATACTGGCTAAGAAACCAGGATTGTCCCATAACCAAACAAGACTGCCAAACATGATAGACTCTATCCAACAAGTCTAAACTGGCCCTGAGAGGGTCCACCAGGGATCTCCTATCTTCGACCCTATGACAACATAGGACATGGATGGGGTTACATACAACCAAGGCTCAACTTTGAGCTCTCCCAAATCCTACATACCCTGGAACCAAACAAAATTCAACCTAGACCTAAACCCTTTCTAGTTCGTTCTTACCCGAACAGGGAGTACCACCACATATATAACCATCTATCAACCAGATGCTACAAGAGCCCATGTAGGACAACTATATGCCATACATGCTAGACACCAGGACATACATAATGATAGACTCAACCCAAACTTGAAACTCATCAAGACCATGCTTTAGGCTATCCCAATTCCAAACCCCCCAAACCACAAACCCATTCATCTCATTGATCAAAGGGAAAATAAATTGATCCATACAAACAAAAGATGCTAAATTAAGGCTGGAAACATACCAGTGAGCATTGTCAAAACCTAGATTCGACGACAACCACCAACTGCCCAGAACGACTAGCTCAGACCAAATCCAGAGAAGCCCAAGTTTTCTGACTAACTTACCCACCAAGCCGAAAAGAAATCTAGCATTTACCATTGTCATAATCATGTTTCCACCCTCAAGTGAGGTTATTAAACTCTCCATGTGCACCATCACCTCTCCAAGTGTAGCATGCATGCAGAGGGTGATCGAAAAATTTTGATGGATATGCATTAAACGTTGGGCAAGGACAAGCCTAATGAGGCTAGCTCACACCCCAACCGGGGGAAATTTTTAACTCTTTTATAAATTGTAGTGAAAAAATAATTTTTAACATGAAAAAGCACCCTTAAAGCAAAAAATGTTGATACTCTAACAACATTTTCTTTTTGGGTAAATTTTAACCATTTTTTAGCAATGACATTAAATATAAAATATCATGACTCTGAAAAACCTTAAAATTCCAATAATTTTCAAGAATGACATTAAAGATAATATATCATGTCTCCGAAAAGTCTTAAGATGCGAACAATTTTAAAGATAAAATATCATAACTCCAAAAACCTTAAAATTCCACAATCTTTAGGCATGATGTTAAAGATAAAATATCACGTCTTCGAGAAGCCATAAAATTCCAACAAGTTTTAGCCGTGGTGTTAAACAAAAATTACCAAACAACTAAAAAGAAAATCAAACATAAAAATATATGTAAAAAACACATATTTTTTTCAAAAAAGGTTTAAAAAATAAATAAAAAACATTAAACTAAAACCATCAATTTTTTTTTAGCATTAATTAGAAAACAACACATTAAAAAAAAGTTATTTAAAAAAATTCATATCTAAAACAAAACAAAAAAAAAAAGAATCAACCCTTCTAGTAGTGGTTGAATGGTTTCCGCAATGATTTTTTTTTAGTTATTTTTTTAATGTTTTTTATTTATTTTTGAATGTTTGTTTTTTATTTAATTGAGCCTTTTTTGTATGTTTCTTTAAACATTTTTTTTGTTTTTCTTAATTAAATTGTATTTGAATAAATTTCAACCATAACATTAAAGTAAAATATCATAACTACAAAAAAACTTAAGTTTTCAACATATTTCAACCATTGAATTGTGGAAAAATTATATGAGTAATTTTTTTTAAATGAACACTTGAATGAAAGAGACGTTATGTCAAGAGTATTTTCCTTTTTAAATGCAAGAAGTATAGCTATTTTAAAATATTAGCCTAATACAACTTGAAATAGTGCAATGAAAATTTAAAAGTCAATCATCAAATTGACACACAATGGAGACAAACTCGAGTGATTGCAATGAAAACTTAAAAATCAACTTTAAAATTCAAACATAATGGGGTCGGAATGTTAATCGAGGATCAACACGAACCTGGCAAAAAAAGAAAAAAATAATAATAAATTTAAATAGGAAATAAATTAAATATTTACAAAAATTACAAAACAAAACAAATTAAAATATTAAAAAAAATAAAAAATAAAAAAAAATATGATATTATATATATATATATATATATATATATATATATAATATATATATATATATTATATATATATATATACCTATACTATTACATAAAAATGAAATAAAAAATTAAACAAAAAATTTCAAGCCTGCTAGCCAATGGCTGATGGCTGCCGGAAAGGGTTTTTTTGTGTTCTTTTTTTTTATTTATGGAACTTTTTTAGTATTGTTTTTCTATTTTTTTATTTATTTTTTTTTTTAATTTTTTTACTTAAAATTTATATTTGAATCTTTTATTTTCGGAAAGAAAAAGCTTCCGATATTATCATCTCTGGGAAAAATGATTAAAAAACAAATATCATAGGACAAAAAAAAGAAGATGAATAAGACAACTCGAAAAATAGTTAAATAATTAAAATTAAAAAAATTTGTAAAATTTAAAGTGTCAAAGTTATGCCTAAAAAAGGTTGGTGTTTTTGAAAATCTACATGAAAATTAGCATCGTTTAAATTTTTTTATCCATACTTAATATATGGAAAAATTTAAAGTGTCAAAAATACGACCTAAAAGGGGGGTTGATGTTGCATCAACAATTTTCATAATTGGCATGAAAATCACTAACATTTAAAGAAATGTACATCAAGAAAATTTAAAGTCTCAAAAATATGCTCCAAATTAAATGGTGTATTATGAATCAGCACTTTTCAAATTCAGGTGATTTTTTGCTACCTCTAAACAAGTGAGAACTCAGTCAAGTTCCTGTTTGATTCGTAACTATGTTGGAGCTAGAATTTCCATTTATCACTTGAAGGGAAAAGTTAATTTATGGTGGGAATAGCTTAAGGCAGTGAAGCACTTGGATGAATGGATAATTTCATGGGTCAATTTAAGGAATATTTCCAGAGGAAATATTTATCATGACACTACTATGAGAGATAAATGGAAGAATGCTTCAAGCTCCAATTGGGAAACATTACCATGGAGGAGTATGGTCCAAATTTTGCTAGAGTCGTTGAGGTATGTGAGCTTTATTAAAGATGAAAAAGTTAATATTCATATATATGTCAGCGGGTTACAATATGTTTATGGTGATAGGGTTAAATTTTATGGGCTAAAAACCCTAGAGGAAACCATGAGAAAGGAAGAGTAGTTGTATGAACAGAGTAAGAAAAAATGAATCCTTCAGAGGACTTTGGGTAGAAATAAAAGGTATTCAATGGAATAGAGAAAGAAATGGTTTAAACCCTCACCTTTCAAGAATAGCTCTCAAGTAAATCAACAAACATCTCTATCCCTTAAATAGCCAAGAGGGGGTGACTTTTCAAGCAAGAAACCTTAGTTAAAACCCATTAAATGTTGGAGCTATGAAGGCATTCATAGATATAGGGATTTTCTTCACAAATATGTGAAGTTGAAGGTTGTGCATAAGTTGCAGGCAACAAATATAATGGAAGATATGGGCAAGGGCCTCCCAAAAGCTAGACAATGTTTCATAATAGGCAAGATAATCACTAGGCACATATGATTGAAATTGAAGGAAAGCTAAACAATCAATGTATTGCTATTTAAATTGACTTGAGGGCTAATCATAGTTAAATTGATCCAAAATTGGTTGCCAAATTTAATTCAATGAAAACCAAACATGAGAATGCATGGTTGGTTTAATTAGCTACATGTGAAAAGAGTAAAATAATCGAGCTGATGAAGCAATTCCTTATTAGCATAAATGGGATAAATATAAGAGAATATTGAATCTCATTTCTTTGCTTTTTATGATTTCCTAATTGGAAAGCATTGGATGGAAAAGCACCATGTAGTTTTGGATTGCTAAGAAAAGATTTTATTTGTCTTGATGATCAAGGACAGCAAATATAAGTCTAGGGGATACCAAGGTCGATATCCATCAAGGAAATATCAATTATGTATTAATTATTCTCTACATATTAATGTTTCTCTGCATATTTCCTTTTTTCCCTGTATTAATGCTTCTCTTCATATTTCCTTTCTTTGGAAAATTAGCGATATGAGTCAATAACAAGATTCTTCCTCTCGTTGTTCCAGCTAAAATAGAATGTTGGACTCTTTCTTATTCAAGTGTTATTAGAATAAAAGAAAAATTTGCACAAAACGCTTGTAGTAGTTGTAGAAGTATTCCATCCACCTTTACCCATTCCAAATCTTACAACGGCCGAAGTTGATTTGAGTCTCTACATTATACTCATTTACTTGTCTCTTTCATCTACATTTTTTTGGATGTCTATTTTGACAAAGATATTATGAAATTTTCCTTCCGAGATCCACGAGGTCTATTTAAGTTCTCTGCCTGAATTCACCATTTAATTTCTCTGCCTGAATTTACCAATCTTAGAATCTCATAAAGACATATTCAATTGTGAGTTTATGATACTGTCTTTATGTTCGATAGTAATCTAAGGTTTACTTTGTTTTTCATTTAAAGTATTTCACGAGATACCTTTTCCATATCATATTGTTATTTTCAACCAATGTAATTTTCTTCTTGATATTTCCTTTTCACCTCTTTCCATCTTAGATTCATTTTCTCACAAGCCTATTTTTATACACAAATGTAAGTGCTCTTGAAATCAATTTCACATAACTTTAATTTATCTTCTTACTGGAATGAAAGTTATCAGACCCATTTTTTAAAACTATTATGAGTTTGATTACCTTCGATATTTTAATGCCCATTGTACAATATTCCCACGTAATACATTAAAAATGCATTCACTTTCAAGCATATTGGATATCATAAATTTTATACATAAAAAGTTACAATTTTTTTTGTTCTGAGATCCTGCTTGTTTTTAATATTCTATATGTCGATACTTTTTTTTCCAAGGAAAAAAGCAACCTTTTTATTAAGCAGAATAAAAATTTACAAGTATATGCCTGGGCATTCTATTTGCTGTATGATGATCTCATATAGCTACTACAAAAAAGACAGTCTTTTTTGCACCAAAAGCTGACCAAAGTATCCTCTGAAAACGTAAAACTTCAAACACACGGTTTACGTTTTCAGCATACAAACACTGTAACTAGTCCAAGATCGATATCCATCAAGAGATGTCAGTTCTTTTTCTATTTCCTAGGTCTCCTCATAGGAGGAAAACGATCCAAAACAAAAATAGAAAAAACTATTCCAAAAACTATGGAAACTTGGATTCCAATATATCTCATAGTACCAGTATGATAGCAAGCATTTAGGAAATAACATAAATGTTTTTAAAACTACAATGATAAATAAAAAACACTATGTGTGAGGAGGCTGATCTAACACACAGATCTGTCCATGAGACTCTTCCGCTACTTTCCAGCTGCCCATAACCTGCTGCAAACCTTTCTTAGAAAGTTTGTCTGCTCCAATATTTCATTCCTTGTATATATGGCATATTGAAAACACATTAAAAGAGAGTTTTAAGAACTGAATTTCTTCTAATAAAGGTCTAAGCATAAAATTTTGACATCTACTTTGACCATTGGCCCATTTTATGACAATTAAGGAATCTTCGAAGATCTGAACCGTGAGGATGTTCCTGTGAATGAGCCAGCATAGAAGAAGTTTTAGAGTTGATAGTTCTGCATAATTATTTGTCCCCATGCCTACACCCACTGAAGCTTTTAAAGTTTGATTTTTAGTAAGGTGGATGATCATCCTTGCTCCTTCTTCGTTGTTCTGTGAAGCCCCGTCAAAGTAGGCCCATGGGACTCCTTATTTTATTTGTTCCTCCCTTATCTGCCTGGGATTTCTTTCCTCCTTCGATTTAGGAATATTTCACAGGATAGAAGTGCATTGAATCGCTATTGATTCAGCTGAGGTTTCCTTATCCAAAAATATACTCCTGTTCCTTGCGATCCAGACTCCCCAACAGATGATGGGAGGTAAATTTCGCATATTCCCCTCAGGATATTGGCGCCACCATTTGTCCCATACCTCCTGAAAATTTTCACCCTCCCAAACAACCTGTTTATTAATAAGTTTCCCGACCTCCACCCATACTTTTTTAACATATGGAAAAGCTAGAAACATATGTCTAATGGTTTCAGATTCTGATTTGCATAATGGACATCTCCCTGGCCCTTGTTTATACCTGGCTTGAAGAATATCCCATGTAGGAATTTTCCTTTTTAGAATACACCAAAAGAATAGTCTGGCTTTTGTTGGGCATTTGAGTTTCTATATTAGCTTGGCCCACCTTTCCGAATCTCCCCATCCTTTTTTGTCATTAGGAATTTGTACCGAAATTTTGGGGAGTAAGATCCATTTTCCGCATGTGCCCAAACCAGCTGGTCATATCTGTCTTTTATCCTTATGTTTGATCTAATTAACTCTTCGGTATATACTTTCCACTCATTCCACCAGACAGGCCGTAGACCTAAGTCTTCTCTAGATTTCCAAGCTTGCCCCCATATAGAAGAGAAGCCAATTTTCTCGACCTGACTTAGGGAAAATATGCCTTTAGATTCTAGATGTCTGATTAGCCCAGGGGAAAGGGCGAATTTTTCATTGCATCCAACCCAGGGGTCTTTTCCTATCCTCAGTTTTTCCCCATTACCAATATGCCAGGCCAGACCTTGTTCAATCACCTTGAAAGCGTCCACTGTGGCTTTCCAAACCACTGAAGCATTTTTTCCCCTTCTTGATTAGGTTCTTGATCCATTCTTCTAAAGGTATAGGGTCTATATATTTCCTCTTCACCACTCTTGTCCATAAAGTTTCCATTTTTATGATTCTCCATCCTGATTTTGTTGCCAGAGATATACTGAATTCAATGAGATTTTTTATCCCCCATCCTCCCCATTCTTTAGGTCTTGCCACTTTTTCCCAGGCTACCCATGGGAGTACTGAGTCCTCCTTTGAGCCTGCCCAGAGAAATCTACTATAAATCCTTCTTATCTTATCCAGAATCCCTTTTGGGACCCATGTTAAAGCTGCCCAATAGACTGGCATGGCTAGTAACACAGATTTGATTAAAGTCAATCTTCCTGCTCTGGAGAGCCATTTGTAGCTCTAGTGTGAGATTCTGGCTTCAATTTTTGCAACCAGCCAGTTCCAGTTTTGTTTCCTGTATGCGTTAGGCTTCAGCCAAAAACCTAAATATTTGAAAGGATTCTCCATTCTGAGCACATCAAAAGGAAGAATTGAGGTGATCTGGTTTTTCTCAATCCTATCTAATCCTTCTGTAATTAGCTAGGATTTTCTGTAATTTATTTTCATTCCAGTCGCTTTCATGAAGAGGCCAAGAATATTTTTGAATTCCTTAATTTCATTCAGATTTCCATTGGAGAACAGTAAGATATCATCTACAAACAGGAGGTGGGATATGTACACGTTGACTGCTACTTCCAGACCTTTTACTGTTCCCTCCCTTTTGGCCAAGAAGATCAACTGACTCAGTCCTTCTGCCACCAGAAGGAAGAGCAAGGGTGACAGGGGGCAGCCTTGTCTTAATCCCCTGTATCCTTTGGAAAAAGGTGAGGTTGCACCATTTATGAGAATTGCGAAGCTGACACTAGAGATACATCCCATTATCCTCCTAATGAAATCATATTTAAATCCTAAATGGGTGAGGAGCATCCTTAGATAAATCTAGTTAAT
Organism: Pinus taeda; assembly: GCA_000404065.3. NCBI lineage: Eukaryota > Viridiplantae > Streptophyta > Pinopsida > Pinales > Pinaceae > Pinus > Pinus taeda. The sequence goes on from APFE030581684.1 coordinate 10,765, forward strand.
TCTATCATAAGCTTTTGACAAGTCAATTTTAATCACTGCTCCCTTCCTCTTCACTTGCTTGACACTATGAATAGTTTCATGTGCCACTCCTATAGCTTCGTAAATCTGACGGCCATCCAAAAAACCGAACTGCTCATTGTTGATACACCTTGAAAGGATGGGTTTTATTTGGATTGCAATCACTTTAGCGATGATTTTGTATATACTATTACATATGGAGATAGGCCTGAAGTCTTCAAAAGAGTCTGGGGCTTCCTTCTTTCGTATAAGTGCTATAAGAGTTGCATTCAATGGACTGTATACCTCTCCTTTTTTCCTAGAATCTTCCACTACCTCTGTTAATTCTGCCCCAATCTGGTCAAAGAAGTGTTGAAAGATCTCTATGGTCCATCCATCTGGGCCTGGACTCTTGTATTTTTCCATTGATTTAATAACACTTTTGACTTCCTCCTTTGAAACTTCGTTCATTAAGTTCTCTGCTTCTTCCTCCTCTACATACCGAGTGAAACATTGGGCAGTCCTGATTACTTCTGCTATTGTGATCTCTCCTTGATCCACAAATAGGTTCTGAAAATGATTTCTCCTCAGAATCGAGAGTTCCTCAAAAGTGTTAACCTCTCTGCCCTCCTCATTCTTTAATTTCCAAATTGTATTCGAGTTTTTCCTCCCTTTTGCATAGTTATGGAAAAATCTCGTGTTCTCATCCCCGGCTTTCAGCCATATTGCTATACTCTTCAACCTCCATTCCTCCTCTCTTACCAATAAAATTTGGTCCCTACATTTTTCAAGCAATAAGATTTTCTCCTTTCACTCCTGCGATGCGTAGCCATCTGCCTCCATACATTCCATCCCTCGGAGCTCTTCATAGATTTTGGTTAATTCCTCGTTCTGTCTTTGCATCCTTGTCTTTACCCATTCAATGGTTGCTTTCTTTAGCCTTTTTAAGTTTTCCATGAACATGAATCCTTTCCCTTCCTAAGATCTTCCATCTAGATGATTCCAGGTCTCACTAAACAGTTTATTGAAGGATTCCTCTTGCAACCATGATGCATTAAATTTGAAAGGAGCTGTTGGTTTCCTAGGAGGTTTGGATAGCTCTAGAAAGATTGGGAAATGAACCGAGTTCCCTCCCTCTCCCACCCATTTCCGAAACATTGAAATATTGGTAGCCAGGTCTTCACTTAAGAGAAATCGATCCAAGCTTTTAGCAATTCTGGCTTCTCCAACTCTTCGATTCCTCGGGGTTGGTTTTAGCTTGATAAGGTTAACGTCTATCAGATTATGGGAATTTATAGCGTCCAGAAAAAAGTCTGATAGAGGGTCCTCTCTTGCCGTAGGTACCCAGGCCTCTACGGTTCCTATTGAGAAGTTTAAGTCTCCACCCAAGACCATATTGTGGCTTCCCATAATTGATTTTGACAAAAGATCATTCCATAAGTTCATCCTCCCCTGACAAGGCCCATATATGTTTAGGATCGTTAAAGGGAAGCCAAATTCTGGAGTTTGAATCTCCATTCCTATAGCATGATCCATACCCCATTGGTTTATGATTCTCACTCTTCCTTCTCTATATCCAATTGCCAATCCTCCTGAGTGGCCTACTGAATCCACTGCTATAAATTACCAGCCCAGGAGCAGAAATTTTAATGCTATTTCTACTTCTATAGTTTTACCTAGGGTCTCTTGTAATAGAATAATATCAGGTTTCGAACTCATGACCATCCTTTTTTAAGGCCAGTTTTCTGGGTTTACTGGCTAAACCCCTACAGTTCCAGGATGACAAAATCATTTGATTACATTCTCTTGGGGATGCATTGCTCTAAGCGCCCCATGGATTGACATATGTTTCCCGTCCGCCACATCAAACTTCGATCTTACCTGTGCTTTGGATAAGCTGGATTTTCTACCCCACTTTTCTTTTTAAGCTTTAAGGGGGGGTCAGACCTATTCCGCCAATCGATCCTAAAAGCACATGTTTTTTATCTAAATACTGAAGATTATATTGACATGCAAGAGAGGCAGAATTTGGTTTAACTTCCTCATTCAGGACATCTTCGCGGTTCAGATCTAGGGAAGGGATAACAGCCGTGAGGTTTTCAACATGGTTTTCAACATGAGTTTGATCATCAAGCATGCATTTTTTGTGATGTGAACTAGTAATCAAGCAATCATCTTTAATTTCAGAGGGAGATAAAGATGGGTTACTTGAGTCTAGTCTCATACCCGTTAGGTCTTCAATGGGGTTTGTACTTGTGGAAGCTGATGGTCCTTTGATTGGCTCCTGGATCAAACTTTCATTGCCAAGCACTGTTCTGATCGTTCCTTTCCTGTCTGAAGAGATGATTGAGGCCTAATCTATTTGCTTCTCCCCCTAATTTTTATCCACATCCATAGCTTCCTCCTCCTGATTCTCCTTTGTCTCCACATTCTGAAAAGACTGATTCTGATCTGCTTCCATGCCCTCCTCTTCATTCATCTTCTGATGCCTTCTTCGACACTTCCCCAGGGGGAAATCTCTTGCTAGATGGTTGTAGACATGACATTTATGACATCTGAAAGGAATATTTTCATATTCCAGAGGTTGCTCGAAAACATATTCTTTGTACTGAATTTTAATTGTCTTCGCAAGACCACCTCTAGGGTTTAGATTAACCAAGATCCGAGCCATCGCTTTGTTTTGAGTTTGAATGAAGGACATGTCTGCCTCCAGATAAGTGCCTAGCATATTTCTGATAGAATTAAACACCAATTCCACCCAAAGGAAGGAGGGCAATCCCGGAGCTTGAACCCAAACTGGAAACACATCTGTCCGTTCATGCAGTGCATCAAACATTGGGCTCCATTGCTTGAATAAAACTGGGAAATTTCTGAAGGCCTAATTCCTCTCTACTACCCAATCTGCTACTTCTTTTTTTTAAAATCTCACCATGAACAATCCTTTTGCTAAGGCCGAGACCTTGAAATTTTTTACTAGGTCCGTCTGCCATTTCTACTCCCCCCAATTTTTAATGAATTGGGTTGTGTATTTCTTGCCCCTCGCTCTTCCAACCAGGGTATATTCGGCCACTTCTAAGGCTTCTTCCACCTGCACGTCCATTCCTAGCACTAAGTTAGCTTCGAAATCCTTCTTCTTGATGGGTTTCGGTTTTTTCCTTTTTTTCCCTGTCTTTTCTTATCTCAAAACCCTCCTCCCTGGTTTGAGTGCTCGTGGCATTCTTATTTATCCTCTTGCTGCTCATGCACTTCTTTTTCCGATGTAGGGTTCCTCTGAGTGTTGTTTTCTGGAATTGATTTGCTACTTGAACCTTTGTCTAACCCTACTATGGTATCAATCACCACATCCTGCCTCCAATAACCTGATCCAGTGAGGATAGATCTCGGCTCCAATATCCCTCCTACTCCAGTATCAACCGGTCCTACAGTCCGACTAGGGCTTACCAGATTTGTCGAGACTTTTTATATCGGAGGTGCCATCCAATTAAAATTATGAAAAGTAATTTTACCAAAAAAATTTATGAAGAAGAATTGTTTGGAAACCTTTTTTAAAAGAGATGTTACCTTTGGCATGTCATCCATCAACACCTCCCATATCGAGACCTCTTTAAAATTGTTATGAGATGTTACCTTGCTGAAATTTAGATTTTTGATCGTTCTTTTCTTTTGTATTTAAATATTTCTATCAGAACATGATATATCAGGGGTCTAATGTATCGTAATATTCCTTTTTAAAATCTTACGAGAAATGAACTTCTAAAAGAACGATTATATAATAAAAATTTTATATCGGAGCTTTTGTAACTCGTGGTATCTATATCAGGCCTCTTTATTTCGAGAGATTGGAATATCGTAACTGGATTTGAAATCCATTCCCAATATTTCCACTCTAGAATCTGATGTGGAAAGACTCTCGTAGTCCGAATTATTTCATGTAAAGTAATATAAGAGAGGTTTGGGTCCCCAACATACTGAAGAAATGAAGAAGGTTGACAAGGAAAAGAAAAAGGCACTCTTGAGCAACTAGCTCGTAAGCGAATTCAGAATATGCAAAGGTAATGGATCATGGTCAATTCATATTTGAATTCTCTTTTGTTTGACTTTTTGATATATCGCTTGATATTCAGTATAAAAAATTAAATTCCTCTCCCTCTACACATATGTCTCACATTGATTGGGACTTGGTCTTGAGTTTTAACAATTTATGAAAACTATGGAGTTGATATAAAATACAAAAAATTAAAGAGAACAATTAACACTATAATTCATAGAGAAACACCTTCATTTTCATTTGATAGTTTTTGTTCACTTTTCATCTATTAAACATTATATATCATTTTTCTAAGCTTTAGCTTGCTTTAGTTTAACTCTAATACTTTATGATTTTGCGCGAATGAAAACTACATTGAAATACACTTAGTCATTCTTTTAATTTCAATCAAATGAAATGGTTATCCTTTAATGGAGAAGATCGACATCTCTTAGGTAAATATGTAATGAAATTCTTGAATGGTAAGTTTTGTATGCCGATTTTCATTTGTTTCTGTTTCTTTAAGTTTTTGTTTCAGTTTTGTTTTATTTTTTGATGATATATATCTCAATTTTGCAGGTCTCTAGGAATTATTTTTCACTTTTTCCAAATCTGATTTGGCAATCATTATCTTTTTTTTTTGACTTTTAGTTTTAGAAGAGCAGTAACAATGTCCAACAAATCAATCTAATTGGGGAGTCCCTAAATTTTTTAGTTTGTTTCTCAAGCATTGATTTTATTTAGAGTTTTTTTTAAGATGCTTTTATGTAGGATTTGTTTGAAAAATAAAAATAAAAAATTACGGCAGATAGAGACTTCTCATTTGGATTCATTTTACCTCATAACTGTTATTCACTTTATGGTCTGAGAACCTAATTGTTTATAACTCTCTAAGATAAAATTCATTAAAATCTCAACACAAGATGAACACACACATGGATTTTCTATTTAATCTTTGTTGAGATATATTTTTAGTTAGTTTTGTTGGGTTTTCTTTTAATTTGGGCTTGCCTTTCATTTTTATTCTCCTTTTCTGACATTTTTGGAGTTTGTTGATTTCTTTATCACTTCAGTTTTGATTTATTTTTCCTTTTCACGGATTGGTTATAGTTTGATTTTGGTGACTCCGCCAAGGGTTATGGAGAAGGAAATTTTTCTTCACCCAACATTGTTTGGAAGACATGGGAAATTTTTACTCTGTCAATTTAGTGAGCTTCATTTACCTTAAAGGTATATTTTTATGAAATCCTAAAGCACTCTTGCCTTTAATATTTTCCATGGAGGAAAATGCATCCTTGCTAAGTAATATAGTTCACCTTTTCAAGGAAATAATTGACCTTGATTTTAATTCAATTAATCCCTCCCATCCCACCTCATCATATAAAAAACCGCTGAATGATAGTCGTGGGGAAAGATTTGGAGTAAACATTATGAAAGTATTATATGAATTAGCATAAGTCTTTATTACCATCCCACACCTTTCATTTAGGTACATCAAAAAGTAAGATCACAAATGTTCTTATCAAAATGATTATTAAAAGGGGAAGCATGGGAAATACAAGTAAACTCGTCAGGGCTATGGATGTTCATAGACAACAAGGGCATGTTTATATGGAGTTAAGGAAAACTTCGTCGAGGTACTAACCAGGCTTACTCGTAGTGAAGTAATGTAAAATACCATTCATATCGATGGATATATGCTTGATAAAGAAACACCTATATGTACCTTCTTCTATTTGTTATATGAAGCAATCTTAAAATAAACTATTTCCCAAAATTCAGATTCATGATTTTAAACTGAGTCTGCTTTGACGTACTTATATTTTTGAGCTTATATTGCTCGAATCACTAATGTGGGACCCATGGGAAACTCTTTACTATCTGATGGCTTAATAGAATTCCTACCTTTTAAAATTTTAGGTAAAGTGATGTTCATTATATTTTCAACCATAGATAACTAGTTCTTCCTTGTGTGTTGCCATTGTTGTAGTGAATTCACAACACCTCCCTTTTAAACTTATTTATTTCAAATAATGGAAACCCCTTCCATAAATTTTGGCTAAATCTCCTTTTAATGCTTCCTTTCGGTTAAGTGTCCTATGATTTTTCCAAAAGAAAAAATCTTCGTATTCTTCTTTTCATTGCCTCATTGTGTTTGAATTTTCACAATATTTGCTTCAGTTCTTTTTTAATCTCATTTGGATGCATGGACTGCAAATGGTTTTCATCCGAAGATCAATAATTTTTACCACCAGCTAGAACATGTATAAAGTGTATATTATTTTAATTCTTGTAAATTGATTGTAAATATTGATTTTTATTTAATTTATAGTAATTAAATATTTTTTTCTAACGGTCCTAGAAAATCGTTGCAACGAAATTGTAGAACAAATAAAATTATGGTGTTTTTGGATTTCTGAAGTCTATGTTAAATCCCAATTTAAAATAAATTACGAGATCCAAAATCACAAGGGGGGGTCTCACTCCATATGGTCCTCCTCCCCCCTTCACACCATACATTAGTCCATCTCATTAATTCTAACATCCCATCGGGACATCAGAAATTTAAATCTCATAACTTCAATTAAAGTTCCCCTCTGATAAAGCTTTCATGAAATACATACAAACCTCAGCAAATAACTCATCAAAACCTTGAAACTTTTAAATATCGGAGCGCTTTTAAAAGAACCTCTAGTATCTACATACCCCGATGCCCGATGTCTCTCATGCCTCGAATGGGTTTGTATTAAATGAGGATGGTTCATATGGATATTAATCAAAACCCTAAAACTTTTTAATATTTGATCTCTTTGAAAAGAACCTTCGATATGACTATACCTTCGATGCCCGATGGTTTATTGTCATTATGATTGAAAAAATCACTTCATATTACAAAGCCCAGTCAAATGTAATTTTTATCAAAGTAATCAAATATCGTAACATCACTTTACACAAACCTTTGATATTTAAAACTCTGATACTCCAATGTCATGCTTCCTCTTTCACTTTACCTTATCTTTCCAGAACTATGACAATTTTGAAACTTAAACTTTGGAGGCTCATAAGTTTAGTTTTACTTGGCCAAATGAGGCTTAGTATGACTAACTAGAAAGATAAATTCTTGGAAAATATTTCTGAAGTGGTTGAATGACCACATATGGTCAATAGCTGAGTCTAAAATTTAGCAGAAAATTAAGCTCTGAATTTGCAACCAAAAATAATTTCTCGAGTTTGGATTTTTTCATTTTCATTTGCCCAAAGCCTTTGTTGGTTGTACATCCATTTGATTATGTCTTTTTTTACCAAAAAGATCATTACCAAGATCAATGGGAAGCTCTAATTTCTTTTATTTATTTAATTGAATTTTGATTGGAGATGTTTGTTTTCCCAAATTTGGTAATTCTTATTTTGATGTGAAATTTAATTTACTTGTGACTTGTTTTTAGCACAAGAGATGTTGGGGAGATGAGGAAGATAAGATTTGGAACAATAGAATTGTACCACCAGAAAGAGGGAAAGAAGAATTATGGCCAATCAATTTTTTTTGGAGAAAATTTATTCTCTAATAACTCTCTCATTTTGATTTTCTTTTGTAAATCTAAATATGGATTTTAAAGAATGAAAAAAAGGGGTTCCATATTTGAAACATGGGGAAGCAATTCTCTGCAAATAGAGGGCTTTTTTCATTAATGTAGTGAGAAATATTTTTGTAGATAATTAGCTAGTTTGGACCAAACTTGTGGAGACTTAAAGAGATGTATGTCAGCTCTGAAAATTCCATGCTATCAATAACTTTTCTGAGAATTTCTTGCACGAAAATGCTATGATCAAATATGTAATTCTTGTACACTATTATCGGAGCTAGAGGCTAATTAGTGGCCTGCATTTAATAAAACTTGATACAATTCTCGATCTAGATAAGTATGTGATTGTGAAATTTTGCACTATTGTGAATTCATTTAATACATGCTTGTTTTATTTATTTGAAAGCTATATTTTAATAATGGATCTAATTGTTATGAAGTTTAATTATGAATTCCAATAGATAAAAAAACATACCTGTTAACTCTTTAGCAAATTTATGTCAAGTTTATCTTTTCTTTAATAATGATTGTTGCATGAGAACTATTTCCTTAATGCAATCATATCTTTTTAGTTTGAATTAATTTTATTTGAATTTGTATGCATGTGCACCTTATATTTGACGACTATTCATCAAATATCTAAATACGTATACTTGATTGAACTAGTAATAAGTCTTGGAACTATTTCCTTGGCTTGCTGACTTCATTTTTATTCCAAATTCAAAGCTAGTCCAAATCCCCTTTTTACCTTTCTCTTGGTTGATAGGGGGACTAATCCTTCTTTCAATCAAGATAGATTTAGGATTTATTTTATGTTAATTAGAGTGGATTTGTATTTAGATTTAGATATTTCATTCTAGAATTCCTCTTACCTAGGGGGAAACTTTAGAGTAGCTTGGCTAAGCTATTAATTCAGCTTAAGGATCACTTTCTTGCGAGAGATCTACAAGAGAAAAAGTATGATGTATCTTTTCTACTAGCAAGTAATAAATATACTATAAGCTAGCAGAGAAAGAGAGAGTTAGCCAAACCGAAGTGAACTAGTCGGAACCACCATTCCAAGTGGAAAAAGAGCTTCTTAATGTTTCTAACTGGGTGGTCTGCCTTAGATGTTGATAAGGTCATTTTAGGCCATCAACAACTCCATCAAAAACATTCTCTCCATCTGTTATTCTTGGGAATATATGACGGTTAATTGGAGGGAAAGATATCCATGGTTTAGAAAATCCTCCTCGGTGCAGATAAGATGTTGAATGAATTTACCAAAGTTTTTTTTTGGTCAATTTGCATTTCTCAAAATAGAATCATATTTATAAAAGAATCCTTCACTCCCTTGCAAGTGGGGAGTAAAGCTAAGTATTTTCTTTCTAAGGAAAAATCCATTAGAGGTTTCAAACACAATGAGGTCAATAATCTAAACTCAAAAGAACATGAGTGGATTAAAGAAAATATCATCTTTTAGCTTCCCAGAAAGTACTTACTTCATCCTGACTTTTGTAGGACTCCTTACATTCGTTTAAATCAAGGGGACTTAAAGATATGTAGGTAGAGTGATTCAAACTTCTAATTGTTCTTTGATCAAGATTCTAGACGAATCCCTAGGGATGATAGAGTGGGAAGGTTCCTATTTTTTCCTGAAAAAAAAATCGTATTGGGATGTGTGTGGGGACTTAGGACAACCATAAAGAATTTGGTTGAGTTTCTCACCCTTTGGAAACGACTGAAGCTTGCCTTTGATCATGTAATTAAGTAGTTCATTATCTCTAGGGAGTCCTTATTGGTCATTTCACAATTATTTAAAGCAATGAATACCATTAACTTCCTATCTCCCCCCTTGATACACATGATCTAGGCAACATTGACAAAACTTGACCAAGTAAAATTCTATCAATTTATAGAAATATAAATTCAAATGTAGATGAATTAGTAAAAATAGGGGTCAATTTGTCCCTAGGGATCCTAGAAATTAATGAAAAATTATTCCCCTCTCTAGTTCCATAAATGAACTTCAAAGATTATATTATAAGGGTTGTTGGGGGCAATCTATGGTCTCCAATAACGAGGTTTAATTTTTTTTTTGATCAACAGAAGGCTCTCACGTGCATCGTTGGGGCCATCATTTTAATACATCTCCCCACAAGTGGCATATCCCATTGAGAAAGTGGCTCATTTTATGGATTTTTCTCACTTTATATTGTCATTTGTTCTCAAATCTCCATCGACCTAATTTATTACTCTCTATCTTGGCTGCATATTTTCTTTGCTTCATATGAGGGTGGATTCGATTCCAAGGTCCAACATGAGTATCAAGCCATTTCACTTTTGTCTTACGGAAATATTCATTGGGATGGATGTAGTAGCCTCAAGCATCATCATCTTCTCACGCAGACTCTCAACAACCTTCCCAATCTCCTCAACCCTCTTAGCAGTCACAACTTGCACCACAATTGTTACAACAACTACATCCATAGCATCAACCGTAGCTTCGACAACAATTTTAGATACAGGAAAGACCTCAGCAACCTACTGCAAGAAAGCAAGGATCTCAAAGAGACAATAGACAAAATAAAAGACATCAGTAAAGCCAGCAAGGAAGATAAAAGAAAAATGATACACTCAAGGAAAAATGAGAGATAGTTGTCCTAATACATTTTGTTGCAGAATTATTTGTTGTTTTAATGTAAAAATGGGTGATTCTTAAGTATATTGATATCCAAATTGTATTCATGTCTTCTTAATATTAGAGTGCAATTCATTAATTTATGTATTCTAACATTATTATATACTTTAGGGTTTTGTTGGAATATTTTTCACCCTATGCCCTGCTCAATACAATGTGTGTTGGAAGATTTTTCATAGCCAAAGATGCATGACACATTGTCTAACACTCCTTAGTTGCAGAAAACTATAGATTGTTGGTTGTCTTGTCTATTCAAAATTGAAACATTTGTTGCACTAAAAGCACGAGACTTCAAATTCTTTAGTAGTTAGTTTCTTAGTAAACTATTAGAACAACTTTAGTTAAATTAATAGTGTTTGTACAGTTTCTTACAATGCTTCTTTTCATTGACTCACCTAGCTCCATTGTCTATCTTCTTAGCTACGAAATTTTTGTTATTGCTACAGATTATGTAAAGCAGTTTCTCATCACGTCAAAAATCAATTTCCCATAGTGGCAGATGCAACTCTACCCACGCTTTAAGTGGAGATACATTGTAATGTATAGGAGTAATTTGAATCTCTATGATTATGAGAATCTCAAGCTTATGAAAGTTTCTTCTTCTTGCCCAGTTTGGAGCTTCTTTCTATTTGAATTTTGAGCATGTGGTTTTGTGTATGGCTGGTTTTAATGTCCATTTGCTACAAATATTCCTCAAGTTGTAGGGTTCCACAAATTCCTGTGAGAAATGAGATTTGTGTACATATTGATTACTTTGGATATTTATGTAATGGAATTATATGTAGGCTTCTTGAAATAGAAATGTAAAAGGGTGGTTTCATGATTTTGATAATTCTATCTGGCAGGTTTAATTCAATCTTTAAGTAGGACTCAAGAATTTGATTCTGAGCATTCATGAAATGGAGCTTAGCATTGGATTTATTGATGCAGTTATTTCCAAGACAAAGGAGAGGGATAAGATTAGTGGCAATCCAAATGGTGGAGACACTACACTAAGTTGTACTCGAGAGCTTTCCAAGTTAAAATGTTGTAAAAAACAGGAGATCATTGTACACTGATCCGTTGATGAGCCAAAGTGGCCTTGCTACATTCCTTATATTCCAGGGGAATAATTTGGTAGAAAAGACACAACTAGACACCATCTATATCATAAAGTATGGCATGCAAAACATTTGTTTTATGTTATGTGATCCACAATTGAAAGCTACTATTATCAATGGAAACATTATGTGGACGAATCCAACAAGCTATTTTCTAGGCAGGTTGCACCTTTGTTTAAATTCTATGGATTTGTCTTTAGCCTACCTTATTCTTGGACTTATTTGGATTCTCCAATACGTGTGATTCAAGAATAATATATTACATCTTCAAAATTGTATAGCACCAGTGATATCCCTTGTAATGCTTGAGATGACCTTGTGGTATTTTCAATGTTTTAGATTTACATTGTTACATGAATCTATTTTATAAGTTAAATTTGTGTATGTTAGGTATTATTTTGTGGACAAGTTCTTTAACCCAGTTTTTCCTAGTTCAATTGATGCAGGATGAGTTAGAATTGGATGATTCAGCCAACAAGGATATTGAATGACATGCTAAAGCAGTCATAGACATAGCTAATGTATCTCACAAAATTGATGAAATTCTTAATTGCTTGCACATATAAATATTGGATGCTAATGGGATAACTAACAGGGTAACTATAATCGAGCATACCAATAGGGTGATTGCTCAAAGGGTTCTAATTAACATAGTGCAAACAAAAAGACAAGAGGTCATTGCCCACATAAATGCCTGCAAGAATGTTTTCAGGGGGCTTATAAACTCCTTGGGATGGACATGAGGACATATATAACTTAGAATACTATAAGAAGATGTTGCATAGAACTAGATATGATGATAGTTTCCTAGCATATATTGAAGGACCTATCAGAGGTAGCATTATTTTGTCCAAAACATCGAAGGAATTCAAGCTACTATGGCACATGAGGAAAGAGTGAAAAATATCTACCTCATGTCACCTACACCTATGTCACTGGATGAAATTTGACACTAAGGGAAACGAGAAATCATCACTATCCTATGGGCCCATAGTGGATGCATATTTCCCACTACACCACCTTAGAAAAGTACCTCCCATCTAGTCAGTAACAAGTCCACCGGGCTCAATGGATGCAGTAGCCTCAAGCATCATCATCTTCTCACGTAGTCCCTCAACATCCTGCCCAAATTGCTCAATCGTCTCAACAGTTACAACTTGTACCACAATTATTACAACTATATCCACAACATCAACCATAGCTTCAACAACAATTTAAAATACATGAAAGACCTTACCGGCCTACTATAAGGAATAAAGGATCTCAAAGAGACAATAAACAATATAAAAGACATAAGCAAAGGCAGCATGGATGATAAAATACAAATTATTCACTAAAGGACAAAATCAGAGACAACTGTCCTAATACATTTGGTTTCAAAATTCTTTGTTGTTTTAATGTAAAAAAGGGTTAATTGGCCTATATAAGGACCAATTCGACTCATTGTTAGGGTTGATCATTCGGATGAGTGAAAAACGTTTTGTCTCTTAAAAGTAGGAAACCATTGCGTATTGTAATTTAGGGTCTTTGAAATAATATATTTGTGCTTATTATTTGTAAGGAAGTAAGGCGTTGGTAGATTAGCATCTTAGCAATTTCAATAGCTCTATCATAAATCTTAGATTATGATAGACATTGGGTTCTTGTTTGAGGTCTAAAGGATACCCATTGATTTTGACATCTTCCTTAAACAACTCCCACACCAATCTAGATGATAACTACATTATGAAATAGGCTTCTTACACATCACTTATCCCAAAAATTCTACATTTATATTTCATTTCTGTTATGAAATTTCTTACAATTTACAACAATTATTATTGTCCATAATCACTCCAATAATGAAGTTGAGGGTTGCTAGCCTCAAAAGCTATGAGAACGGTTTGAATATGCTGCCTTAAAATTCAAGGTCTGATAGAGAGTTTAGGTTGGGACATCACAATTGAAACCAAAACAAAATATTCAAAGATAGGGCCTAAGATACATTTTCTGGCTTGATTATTGGAATATATCAATTCTTAGAACGAGGAGAGTGTCTTTCATTAGGTCCCTACAGAAGGGAAGCCTTTGTGTGAAAAGATTGTAAATGCAGGAATTTGAGTTGATAGAAAAGTCGGATTTGGTCACAATTAAATTTTATTATGAGTAGGTAGCATGTCGATAGGCCTCTAGCACCAATAGATCTGTGACCATCATTTTGAACCACCATTAACTTTTGGGACAATATACAACATACTTTTTTGCTAGAAAAATGGGAGCTAGACATGATGATAGCTTCCTAGTAGATATTGAAGGACCTACCAGAGGTAGCATTATTGTGTCCAAGACATGAAAGGAATTCAAGCTACTATGACACTTGAAGCAAAATTGCAAATATCTACCCCCTGTCACCTACCCCTATGCCACTAGATTAGATCTCACTGGATTAGAGTTCTCCCTATGCTTGAGGGGTTTTTGTGTTTGAAGGGCCTTGTATTACCAAAACATATATTGCAAAAGAATGCACAAGAAGCATGCATAAGTTTAGAGCAAGATAGTATGGAAATGTCGTAGAAGTTTGGTGATTAGGCCATCTCTAATATCTGCCCTTCAAAACTGTTACTAGGTCAACAATATACACAAATGAATCCCCAAGTATATACAATATATCGTCGCTAGTCTGAGATTTCAAAAGACAAGAGATCAAAACAAAGGCATTACACTTCTTTGCTAGTTCCTTCAACGAATCATAGAAATAACCTTGCAGTGAACCACACGTTTTGTTTGCAATTCACTTCAAACAAGCTCTTTAACAATTCCACACTTCTGAATGAGCCATACAATGCTCAAAATTATTACCTTTAAGTGAACTGAGACTTGGAGATGGAGAATAATATTTTTCATACAAAACTCTCTTGCAATCCCATGGCTGATATCAATGAAACCTTCTTCCAATATAATCAAATCCCATAATGATATCCAAACCACAAAACTGATACTTCAAACCCTCTCGTCTAATTCTTGAATGCTCCATAAGGTCCAATATTTTTTTCAGAGCACAATTGATTCAAAATATATTCATTCAATGCATACCATGGAAGTGAGATATTAGAGCCTTTATATAATTTTTGGAGGGCTTCTATGAGGGCAGCCAAATTCCCTTTTGGAGGGAGAATTTTAAATTTTAAATTCAATTATAGAAGGGAAACACCTTTAGGGTTTTTGAATTTTGAAATTTAATATGCCTTTCAAGCCTAAAACCTAAACCCTCACATGCCCTTGATTTTAAAACATTTAATAATTTTGCCACAAGAAATATTATTTTAAGTCTTGGTGAGGGGCCTTATGACATGATCAAGGAAGAGGTGCCACATTATCACCATATGGGGTTTTCCCACTAGTTAGGTCCTTCTTCTTCAAACAAGGATAACTCACAAACCATGACGGCTCTTGGGGCTTGCCAAATGCCATCAGACTTAGCTCGACTAGGAGAATCCAACAAAGTTGATACAAACTCAAAAAACCATCAATTTCCATGTCTTTTTGATCGATAAAAGGTAGGGCATCTTCTAGTGCTATTTGCGTTGACATAAATGGCAAGTTCCACATTTCAACAAAATGACCCTGAAATTATTATCCTTGCATGCATTTGACATAAGATTTTATTTTTTTCTTAGCAAAAATTTAGCAATCTGCTAATTTGTTTCAATTTTAGAAATGGAACACTAGAATCTACTAGGCCTCCATAAAAAATGCCAAACAATCCAGCTTTCAATTGATTACCATTAGATTCACATTTTAAAAAGTTGTGAGACTTCTACTACAAACTTGTTAAATTGGCACCTAGATTCAATTTCAAAGAGAAAATATTTCACTTTCTTTGTAGGAATAACCTTGGGGAAAATGAACAGTTCTAGAGACTTATGGGCTAGATCTTAAATCTTAAATCATTGGACGATTTTAAAACTTTGACACAATCGGAATATTCAACTTCTTCAACAATAATGGCTACAAACAAATCTTTGTCAACAAGCTCAATGAAAGAGTTATGCATTCAGGTGCAAGAAAACGAAATTTACAAAAATTGAAAAAAAAAAATCATGGATGATGGAATTCATAGAAGAAAATTAACATAATGACAAGTATTTTGCGCTTTTGGAGGCAATGCAAACCTCAGTGCTTCAATCCTCCTCTTGGTAGATGCAAGGCTCACAATAAAGACTCATTTATATGTTGAACCACACAATAACTTACTGTGCCAAGCCCCATAGTTAATTAATTGGAATAATAAGTTTCACACTCTTAGGCCTTGCTGTGAATTTACTTATTTATTTGTGGATCATTGCACTGGATTATATCTACTCTTCCACAAAAATCAAATATTTGGATGTAGATCTCTTAAAAACTCACATTTTTGGCAACACAACAACTTCACAAAACCCTTACAGCTTTCACATACCATAGGATCCTTATGGCTCTAATAAAAGGGAGAGAAAATGGCAATCTATAAGCTACCTGCATTGATTTGAAGATGATTAATCTATCATTCACAAGGTTGAAGTGACCATAGAAGTGGGTCAATGCCCTTTGAGGCAGCCCAAGAGAAGGTATTATTGTATCCATCAACATGCGATCCCTTGAAAATATTGGGGATCCCTTCTAGCATCTCGGGGATTCATCGCCATTCTTGTCATTCCCCATACCAAAAACCAGTGCAACAATTCATTTCTTGAAAATGATTAATTTCAAAAGGTTTTTTTGAAGTGCTTCATTAAATTCAAGACAAGCATTATAAGCAGCCTAGAGTGGGTAGACACAAGAAGTGGGAATGGGCCAAGGAAATTTTAAACTAGACAACGTCTAGATTCCATAACATATCACATCATTCTTCCATTGCTACCGCCTTAGGATGTTTCCTTTGCAACATATGGTTGAATTGCTAGTCTATTCTTTACAATTCCACAAGTTTTTGTAGCAATATTCCATTATTTAAATACTCAAAAATTGCACTAAGTGAAACATAGATATTCTATTTTTCATGATTAGTATCATACTAATGTTATGAAATAACAAAATTTATATAGTTAGACACAATCTCTATAAATAAAAATTATATATTCAGAAAGCAATTTCATTTTCTACAATTTGAATTTTTACAAAATCTTCCTATTTATTGTGGAAGTACTTCTAATTATCCCTCCAAATTAAAATATTGGCTTTTCATATTTGCATGGCCATTAACACACCATGAAAAACCATCATTAACTTACCCTCACCCTATAAATGCTAACTACATAATTTTTTTTAATTAAAAAGGTACTTGAAATCATTTTTAAAATTTCTCAAAAAACATTTAAAATGATTAAAATTATTAAAATTTCCCAAAATGAACATTTAAAATGATTAGAATTATTAAATACAAATTAGAAAAGAATAACCAAATGAGATTGCCCAAGCCGTCATACTCACAAATTACAAGATGTCACAGATTTGTCGTACTTTTATATTTCGTCTTGCAATCATTGCCTCATTAAATCTAATGTTGTCATAGTTCTTAGATGAGCCTATGACTTCGGTCTCTTTTATTTTTCACCGGACGAGCCACCTCCTTTTTTGCTTCTATAATTCAGTTGGCCGTCCTGGGCGTTCTCATAACAAAATATCAACATGCTGGAATTAAAAATATGCTACTGCGTTTATATATAGAAAACAACATTAAAATATATATCAAAAATATATCAAGATATTAAATATTTCTTTTCATGAAGTCTTTTTTTCTTAAAATATCCCTCATGGAGCAAGTATCTTCGTAAAGAATGTCCGCGGACAAAGAAATTCTAAGCATTATTGGACTTAGATCCAGATTTTTAATTCTAAGTTTGCGGCTTACCTACTGCATGAAATGTTTAGATTAATCCCGTTGTAACTTGAATTTTTTAGATTAATCCTGCTATAACTTAAGAAGTTGAGAGACAATTATGTACAACGAGGCTGTAGATATGAGTTTTGGAAGAAATCCTAGTGAATTTTTCATTGAGATTTATAGGTCAGAGCTCTAAAGGTAACCAAGCAATGTTAATTATTTATTTGAGATTTATTAAATATATAAAATTTACTTTCTATATAAAAATAACAATATATAAAATCCTTGGCTACCTTTTGTTTATGTCTCTTTATGTCTTATATCCTTGGCTACCTTTTGTTTATGCCTCTTTATGTCTTATATCCTTGGCTACCTTTTGTTTGTCTCCTATAAGAGGAGTATTATTAACAAATTGGAAATATGTAATTGTATTCATATTGGGAGGGAAATTGGAAAGGCTAGATCCAAATTTGAAAGAATTAAATATATTTCATGAACTTACCATTTCCTGCGAGGGATAAGCTTTCCCTTGTGTTTCCATTCCAATAACAAACTAAGAAAATGATAGACATTTTGTGTGAGAACATTGTGGACTGGGAATACAACTTATGTTATAAACATTAATAAACTAAAGCAATAATGAGAGATAATCTTGTGTGAGATCATTTTAGATTTAGAATGCAGTTTATTTAGTTAAAAAAATCAAATATGAATATATGACATTTAATTTTGTGTGAGACTATTATAATGTTGTCTTTATAGTTAGAAAAAAATAT
This sequence comes from Pinus taeda, assembly GCA_000404065.3. Lineage (NCBI taxonomy): Eukaryota > Viridiplantae > Streptophyta > Pinopsida > Pinales > Pinaceae > Pinus > Pinus taeda. Next base: position 28,771 of record APFE030581684.1, read on the forward strand.
GAGTATATTAAATAATAAAATTGATTAAAACTAATAAGTTATTATCTTAGAATTTATTTAATAAAATTATTTTTAGTCCTAATAAACACTCATACAATTTTATTTATAGTAGAACTTATTATTAAAATTTATAATAAACACCTCATATATAATTAAGAACTTATAATAATATGTGAGATATAAATATATTATTTATCATTTTAAATTATTATTATTATTCATAAAAAAATAAATAATTAGATGAATATATATACATTTTAATATATATATAATTTATATAATATTATATTAATATATATATTAATAATAAAAAAAAATAAATATATAATAAAATAATAAAATTTAATAATAGAAATAAAATTCAAATCTAACTTCATTATGAGTGGCAGAAGAATCATTCCGAGCTTTGAAAGGCAAACGGCGGGCAGCTGAGCTGGTACATACATATAGAAGAAGGAATGTGATTGAAAGCGTTATGAGTGGCAGAAGAATGGAATGTGGATCTCATTGAGCTTTGAAAGGCAAAGGGCGAGCAGTTGAGCGAATCATTCTGGTTATTGATCTTCTGCAGACTACTAATGATGATGGTATCACGTGTGTGTGTGTGTGCAGATCAAGATGGAGTACGAGGAAATGACATGTACGGTTGTTGTTATTACAATTAAAGGGGCAATGATAGGCTGTGCGTTGTGTTCTACTATTGGACCACATGGAGACTTGAATGTTGTGTTCATTTGGTGAAGTTAGATAATTGATCATTATCAAATATCAGATGATGATTAAGGATTGCCATAACTAGAGATACAGTGACACCGGTGTGCAAACTATGAATGAATGATTATTCAGTTAGATGGACGTTACATAGCACTCATATATTTATCATACAATACAATTCAGGAATAACTAACAATCTTTCTAACTTCTTTATATAAAATTTAATTTAACTAAAAATTATTCTGCATACTGCTCATGATGAGGATGAAGAAATCGCAGCAGGACGATGATTACCATTATTCACCATATGAGTAATGATGATGATGATATCGCAGCATGCATATGTGTGGAGGACAAGGAAATGGCATACATGTTATGTCGCTTCCACGGTGTTTGTCAGGAGAGGTGTTGTATACTAAGACGCTTCTACGGTGTTGTCAGGAGAGGTGTCCTATACTAGGATAGGATAGGTTAATGTGTTCCGCAAATGGAGCACATGGTTATGGTTAATATTTCTTGGAATGAGATTCGTCGACCGAGGTGTGGGAATTTTTTGAAATGGGATTCGCCTACTGAAGTGGAGGAATTGCTTTGACTGGTTAACAGTGGTTGGAATATGACTAAAAAAATTTAAAATTTTTTGTATAGCCAGTGTTTGAATCGTGTTTTTGATGGTGGAAATAGATTCAGCGCCATCAAAAATGTGTAGTACACCTAAAATATTGAAGTTTAATAACTATAACTTGGATTTACACAATTTTTTGTCATAATTTCTCTAAATATAACCAAAATTTCCATAACTTTCAAAGCAATTCCTCCAACTAATTAGACTATAGCCATGAGATGCTGTTACTTGTTACGTCATGTCATCGTCACCATCCTGCATATTGGTTGCATCATTTCGTTTTCATTGTACTGTAGGCTATATCATTCATGTTTTGGGAATACAAACCTTGAATCAAACTCCAGTTTTTGCCTTTTTGTTGATTTTACAGAGTTTTCTGAAATGATTACACAAAAGAGTCATTTACGAAGGCGGAGGAATTGGTCTGAAGGTAAAAAGTGGTTGGAATTTGGGCAAAACAATTTCAAAAAATCTTGTAGAGGTAGTATTTGAATTGTGTTTTTGATGGTGGAAATGGATTCAACACCATCAAAAACACCTAAGACACCTAAAATTTTGAAGTTTAACTACTTATAACTGAGGTAAGATTTACAAAAACACCATCCTTTACCAGATTTTCTTTAAATATATCCAAACGTTTCTATAAGTTTTTTCTGAAGTTACCTAAACTATGGCTTACCACAAATACAAATATATTCATTTAAATGCCTATATGTTAATCCTAAATTATTCTTTTTAATAATTAAATTTTAGTTTGTTATTATTATTAAATATAATATTAATATTACTGGTGTTCTCCTTAAAATATGATTTACACAAAATATATGCTTTGGAGGATAGTGCTTTTAACATTGTTATTTTTTAGAATTAATTATTTATCTATATTATTATTATATTAATGTATTTATTTGACGATTAAACAATTAAAGTATAAAGATCAATTATTATTTAAATAAAAAATATAATTTATTTAAATTAAATATAAATGAATTATATATAATTAAATATTATAAAAATATTCATAATTCTCAATTTTAATTTGGTTGCATTTTGTCGTGCATATTAACCAAAATATTGTTTGTGCATGTTGTGTGTATATTACAAAATATGTTTATAATTTTACTTTTTGTTTTGCATATTTTATAAGGACATCACCGATACTCATCAGGTTAGTTAAGGGAGTTCTTTCGAGAATTTTCTTTCACAGGACTTTTAATTAAAATTAATTAAACATGTATATTAATTTATGTTTTTAATTTACATTGTTTTTTCATTTAGATAATATTTTATTTTTATTTTAAACAAGATATGTGAACTTTAGGCTGAGAAAAAAATGAATTACACATCTCTTCCCTTTATACACATTGTGCTTCTTAGCAACCATATAAATTAAATGGCTAATCTATGCCAATAGGCAACAATCCATAAAAAAACATTAGGACATTTATTTCATGAGATCACATCACTAATATCAAGAAATCATAAAAAATAACTAAATTACAACTTTATTATTATTGTTTTTTTTTTTTTCTAAATAAGATTAATCTATTAACAAAAAAGGGGTCAAATTACAATGTGACCGAAGTAAAAAACAATGCCCTGAAGAGAGACAGAGAAGATCAATTAAGCATATAAGGAGATTGCCCAATGACAGGGAACTCAGTCTTGAACAAGTTATCAAAACCCACGCAGGGGAACAAGTGATGATCTTCTTGATATTGCAAAGTTTACATAAATTCACAAAAAGTTGTAGTTTTAACAAAAACTTGTAGGAATGAACCCACATAGCAGTTTGCATAAAAACTTGCCCAATAGTATGGGCCGCAGGGCATGATAACGAGGCAACAGTGAGCAAACAAATCATCTGGAGGGTCTTCCACTATTCTGCACCAACCGATATAACGCAAATCCCTTGCAAGAGCAGCTTCAGATTCAGAAGGACCAGGATCAAACGACGCCATCACAACGTCAAGAGCACTGCGAGCTTGTGCATCCATAGCCTACAAAGATGCACTGTCAATCCCCATCTGGAGAAACGGATTCGGAGTAGAAACAAAGCCAAGAAACAAAGCCAAGGCCCTCCGGATGAGAGCTAGACTCCCCCACCTGGGTTTCCTCATCGAAGACCATCGAAATGTGAGCTGTAATCCTTGGGTGGTTCAGAGAGTAGTTGAAGGTGAAAATCGTGAACCCAAACGAGGAGAAGACGTGGTGTCTAGAGGACAGGGCTCAGGGTAGTGGCTGGGCGAATGAAGACACCCTCTCCCATTGCGAGTGTGAGCGTAATGGCCGGGAATGAAATCACTGTATAGGGAGGGAGAATCGGAGGGCGGACTGGAAGGCGCATAGCGAGGAATGTCCCTACGCCACTACATTCTAAGGCGCAGACGGGACATATGGGATACAACAGTAACGGGAGAAGAACAAGGCTGAGCAGCAGCAATGGCAGGGCCAAAGCAAATCAGATAATCATCAAAACGAAGGCCAGAGGCCCAAGAGAGAAACCAGAGGATTAACAGAGGCGGCTCCTTAGAAAGACCAGAGGATAGCTCCAGATTAATCTCCCCTTTCAAGCCACGAGAGGCAGCAAGGATGACGGAGCCAAAACCATACAGACCATAACCAGAGCAGAGACCAGAGGCTGGGTAGAAATGCGAGTGAATCAACGAAAGCAGCTCCACAGCAATCCCATGGCTGAGCCTTAATTTATCATCCTCTGTCATGCATCAAGAAGCACCTGTCATCACTGTGGCATTGAAGAGAGCTGAGGTCTGGGGCAAGCTGGAGCGTGTGAAGGGGTTAAACAGATCGAAAGACAAGATGGGAGAATCAAAGCCGCTTGAAATGAGGCAAATGAAACTTGCGTTCCTCAAATGCCGAGGTCCTTCATTCAGAAGGCGGTTATCTGTTCTGTACAGGGTAGGCAGGTGTCATCCCACCTCGCCCCACCCCTGTCCCAACGCATTTACATTCTGACTATACACCTGCATCTGGGAACTTTAATATTATTGTTATTATTAATGATAAAAATAATTAATAAATAACTTAAACACTTATACATTTAAAAAAATATGTAATAAGATTTTCCACCCCATTTTATCATAGAGATTCCTAATTTATAATACCAATAAACATGTCTCCTTTGGATCAAGGCTTCTAGAGTTTTAATTTAATTACCAATATTTATTAGGTGGATGGTAGGGATTTAACCTCCATGAAATATTCTAGAGTATTCTTAGTAATATACAAAAATCAAAAGATGAGATTTATCTTCAAAGTAATTATTTTTTTCCTCCTTTAATTAAACTGATTAATTAAAAGAAATGTGATATGAACAAGTGTCATAAAGTTATAAGCTTTTAGACATGTGGTATTGATAACCCATGGTAATGGCTCATGGTATTATAAAAAAAACCTATATACAAATGAAGAATCACGATGGTAAACTTGGGGTAAATATCCATAGTTGACAATCTTGTTTTGTGTTTTTT
>APFE030581684.1:36275-50490 GCA_000404065.3 Pinus taeda
AGAGAGAGAGAGGAATAGGCAGGGAGAGAAAGAGGGAGAAGAAGAGAGAGAAAGAGAGAGAGAGAGAAGGGGAAGAGACAGGGTAGGAGAGGAAGAGGGAGAGAGAGATAGAGAAGGGGAAGAGATAGGGTGGGAGAGGAAGAGGGATAGATATGGAGAGAGGGGGTATGTGGGCTGATATAAAAAGATAAAGAAGGAGAGACAAAGGGAGATAGGGATATAGATGGAGAGAGAGAGAGAGAGAGAGATGTGTTTAGGGTGTTGAGATAGAGAGATAAATAAAGAGAATGGAGGGACGTATAGAGATAGATGGCATCGGGAGAGAGAAGAAGAGAAAGATAGAGAAAGGAAAGGAGAGGTGGAGAGAGAGAATGGGGGATAAAGGGAGGGGAAGAGGGATGAGAAGAGAGGGAGGGAGATATACACAAAATGGAAGGTGGAGAGAGATGGAAGAAGAAAGAGACACATAGAGACAAATACAAACATTAAAGTTAGATCTAGAAAGTCCTAAATATTTTGGTTTTTCACTAAAATAGATGTATTGTTTTAGTGTGGTTGTTGATTTCGAACCCTATATGATTGCTTACACTAGGAGCATTGATTTCAGTGTAGATGTTGATTTCTAATCCTATTTAATACTTTATACTAGATGCATTTATTTCAGTGCATATGTTGGTTTCTACTCCTATTTGATTGCTTACACTAGATGCATTGGTTTCAATGTAGATATTTATTTATAATCGTATTTGAACTCCTCCACTAGATGGCCATCACTTCCCACGCGTCAAATACAAGGTGAGATGATAGAGAAAACTCAACTGCAAGACTTTTCAATACTCTAGAATAAATTCTAACATATGACTGAAATATCATCTTGGCTATTAAAGCCAATTGCCAAGAAGCGATCCATCGAAGGTGAAGCTTTGTTCTTACAGGGGGCTTGTTTTTTAAGCATCTGTTTGAAGAATGAATGGCTTTATGATAGTGCATTCATGGATGAATATCAAAACAGTGATTGTTCATATGGCCAACTCAGTCACAATGTTGGCATTTAAAAATCTGTTATGGTTGCTATGGAAGAGGACCAGAATCAGCGACGACTAAAAGTGAGCCATCATGAAGAAATCCGACACTATGAAACTGGATGGGATTTGCGTAATCTGGAATATGAAAGGGCACATCCTTGTCATATCCAAGGCCAATAATGTGCTTGTTATGGAGAAGCTCTTCCCAAGATCCAATTATGGGCTTCAGAAGTGTATGCTTAATTTTTGCTTCTTTCAAATCTACTCTTACATTGGGCTCAGTGATCTGAACAATTTATGGCTATTGATTAAAGCCAATTTTGGACTGAAAAATGGGATTACTTTGAATAAAAAGAAGTTCAAAATGTTGTCTTTTATGTTCTAAATCATCTTTTTGAAACTCATATTCAAGCTGCAAAAAGTCAATTTTCTCTTGTGCATTTTATAGACAGGTTTTAATGTCAGTGATAGTGATGTTACTCAATTTTACCATATCCTCAATAGTGAAATGTATTAGAGTATTCAACAACTCTAATGCATCATCAAGTCTAGCCATTTTTTTTTAATGTTGCTACCCTCTACAATGAATCTGGATTAAAAACAACATAAATATGCTATGATTCAATAAGTGCAATCAACTAATCTATACACCAACGCAGTCCTCAAATATGAAACAACTCAATTAATATACCATAAATCTCGCAATATATCAATGCACATATAAGAACAGGTGACTCAATATCACTGCATGATCTCACTCTCCAACATATTGTATGGCCTTCAAAGAGAGCTCAGGGCATACCATTCAATATACAACATCATCAAACCACTGTTTAAACAAACCAACGGCCCATACGCAACATTTCAACAACCATCCACAAGAAGCACATATATAAAAAAAATCATGCAACATGCCATAATTTACGGCCACCAAAAAATTCAACGTAGAAAAGAACAAGGTTATGGAGCCACCAATATCCATCCACAACTGTTACCAATATCCAATGCACAAAATATATTAATATGCCACCATATATATATACACGCCATGGCTTTCATATACTCTGTTGACCAAGCCACCACATTATACCGTGTGAAAAGACATCAAAGCCAACATGGTTTTCAATGACCATGGAATCCATATTCCTATTTCAACATCAAATGATTTTGGGGCAATGACAGTCTAGTTATGTAGTGTGTTGCACGATCGCTCCCTGAGTTCTAGAGTATCCTTGGGCGTTCTAAGGGTATCAACAAGCCTTTAAAACGTCAAAATGACAGTATTGATTTGAAAAAACATCTGTATCCATGACCTGAGACGGGGTCTTGCTTCTCATTTATGGCTGCTTCTAAATCCTGAAAGCTCATTTTCCTGTAATAGATCAAAACTAAGTGATCATTTTAATGCCCTTGTTATGAAAACCTACAAAACTTTTAAGCAGTCGAACTCCTGCAAACCAAATCTTATTGCGACCAGCTCAAAGAAGCTGAAAGCGCTATAAATAATCTTGAAACTCAACTGGAGACAGTACAGGTCAGAAATTGCACGAAAATTTTTAGATACATTAAAATTCATAGGGAATTTCGAATTATCTGCAAGATAAATAAATACAATCCGTAAACTTTGGAGTGCGCCAGACCCTTAGCATGCACATAAACCGCTTCGCTCAATTTTGATTGCAGCAAATTATCACAAATATGCATCCAAATGTGTCGCTTCTCCTCATGTAAGCATTCATATAACCTTCCAAGTGATTGGAAGAGCAAATTCCAATGCACACAAAGTCATTCAACACATAGAATAAGCATACACATGACCGGGTTTCAATCTTCAACTACCATAACCGGTCCGCCTCAATCCTTTGATCAACGTATACACATGAAGCATTCAATGCACAAATGTTTCAATATTCAATCTTCAACTCAAATACCACCTTCAACCGAAGTTATGCAATCTTCGACAAACAACGCACAAGAGTCATAGAGAATATGAATCGACAGACAAAGAAGAAACCATAGAGCTCAGCCATCGAATACGTGCATGGTCGAGCATTCAACCATAATGAAGGCAGACACAATCCAGCGTTCAAGTTGTTTACAGGCTGCTCATGGATTCACCTGGACGTTTCTCTGTGCAATGTCATATGGTTATTCACTCTACGAAAATCCTCTACCAATGGCTTTAAAGGACTCACTTCTTCTCTCTCGTGTGGGAATTAAATCAGGTAAGGGTTAGAAGAGATAGCAGTAAGAGAGAGTCTATTCAAAATACGGTTGAAGTTACCATCATAGGAGCTTTATGCATATATTGGGAGTATTCAACACACATTACACTGGTATGCAGAGATTAAATATACACAGTCAGTGGTCACCAACAACACAAATTGTCCATCGCAAAGAATAATACAGTGACCAAATTACACCAAAGAAAACTTCAACATTTTGGATTCACTACTCGAACTAGGAGGGTGTGCGCACTAACACTGTCATGTTCTATAGGTATCACGGTCCACAACACTAGACACAAAACACACAGTGTAGCATTACCCTAGTAACGTACAACATTCTAATTTCACAAGGAAGGGTCTGAGAAGTAGAGTACATGGAAGACACTGAGCTAATAGGCTTTGGGAAGGAGGTAGAGCTAGCATGCTTTAAGAACACCTAGGTTTGGTTTTTTTTTTTTTTTATGCCATGTTAAACACAACTATGGCAAAGACAAAAGTGTGAATATAAGCTTTGAATATATATATTATTTACATGATATATATTTATAATACATTGGAGTCACTCTTGGATTCATATTCCAAGTTTTCTTGGACTCCCTGTGACTTCTCAACTTCCTCACCATAAACCTTAGCGTATTAGGTGTCTCACACATTGAAATCACAAGTTTGATAGGTGACATGCCAAAAACGCCATAGCTCATTTCATATGACACTTGTTCATAAGATATATTTTTTAAATTAATCAATTTAATTGAAAGAGAACAAAATATATATGTACTTTAGAGATGGATAACAACCTATAATTTGAGAATAATACTAAAATTATTCTAAAATGTTGAGTGGAGGTTAAATCTTCACCAATCACATAATAATTATTGATAATTAAATTAAAATTTTGGAAGCCTTATTCCAAAATAGACATCCCTATCAACATAATACTCTATTTCAATATCCATGTTAATTAATATGATTCAATATCAACTTCTTATATATAAGTGTTTTGATGTCTGTCCATATTTACTAGTCATTTAAATTATATGGTTGTGCTAGTGTGTTTCAATATCAACTTCGTAAATGCTTCGGATCGAGGTGTTGTTCAATGGGAAGTTGGAGGTCGGGGGAACCGCTATCACACCGCTTCCCATAACAATTAAGGTTGGGGTGTGGGGAGTAGGGGGAGAGGTTGGCATGGTTAACCATCACTACGAAACGCACATGAGAAATGCAGAACTTTTACCATTTCAATATCAAGACTTCCTTCATTTGACTATTCTGTGAGGGGATCTCTCACTCCTTAGCTTTCCCAATATTCTTAGACCTTTCACTGCCACAGGTGTTCACATCCCTTAGATGAATAATAGACAAATATTTATGTAGAGTGTAAAGTTCTCAAAGTCAAGACATAATGTACAGGTTATTAACTAGGCATGGACATTGGCTTTCTGTGTTGGGCTAGAATTAACCTACACATGCATGCATGATAACTAGTCTATAGATCTTGAGGTCTATGGGGTAGACTTTAGAATTTGAGTAATGGTTAGAAATGAGGCCTTAGGAAGATAAACATTTTAAATTATGAGAATTCACTAGTTGCAACGGAGCTCGCAGTTATAAGAGTTTATGATGTTAATCTTCCTTTATATCACATAAATGTGTCGGTCTAGGTTTGGTGGCAAGGAAAATTCAGGGTATTGTCTTCTCCCCATGGTTCATTAATCTTATTCTATGCTTCTTTTTCTCACAACGAATGCTTATTTACTTGGTTTTGAATTCAACTATGTCAATTCATGGCTAAAATTTTAGTATCTCTCGAGCATTTTATGCCTTACCAAAAGAATTTCATTTATTAATTTCTTTTATTTTTTCTTATTTGTATATTGACCTTGCTTTCACTAATTTCATAAAATGGCTTGGTGTTTGCATCTTATGGGTTTTCTTAGCCTTATTCCTTTAAGTGTTGGATTGTTAGGGTTACATTATCTAGCGTGGATATTTATTTTCTAGTATATTATTTCTTAACAATAAATGTTATCAAAGGGATGGGTGTAGAGGACCTCAAGACAAGGCTCATGCCCAAGCCCATGCCAAGGAAGCGACATTTGTCTTATATTCTACTACACGCCATGAAATTATATCCTGTGAAAGCAAATTAATTTTTTACAATTATTTTTTTTACAAAATCTTTCCATTTATTGTGGAAATACTTCTAATTATACCTCCAAATTAAGATGTTTCTTTTCCATGTTTGAATTACCACTAACACACTATGAAAGACCATTATTAACTTGCGCCCACCTATAAATACTAACTACATCAAAATGATTAAAATTATTTACTACAAATTGGAAAACAATGACCAAATAAAATTGAACAATGAATCATAATCTACACAGACTACAAAATGTCAAATATTTTCTTTATTTTTATATTTCATCTTAGAATAATTGGCTCATTAAATCTAATATCATCATGGTTCTACCACTAAAATGAGCCATTAACTTGCTCCCACCTATAAATACTAACTACGTCAAAATGATTAAGATATTTACTCCAAATTAAAAACAATGACCAAATGAGATTGACCAATGAATCATAATCAACGCAAATTACAAAATGTCAAATATTTTCTTTACTTTTATATTTCATCTTAGAATCATTGGCTCATTAAATCTAGTATCATCATAGTTCTACCACTAAGATGAGCCTGCGACTTCTCTCCCTTTTTTTTTTTGAATTTGTTTATTTTTTTTTTTCTTACGAGCCACATCATTTTTCCTTTGTTTTATTTTTGGTTTTTATCGTAACGGGCCACATCCTCTTTTCCAGTTCTCTGTCATGTGCGTTCTCATAACAAAATTAAATACATGTTACTGCAATTATATAGAGAACAGCATTAAAAAAATATATCAACATTTCCATTGCCGAAGATATTTTTATAAAAAAATGTCCCGCATTGACCAAGCATCTTTGTAAAGAATGGCCGCTCATAAAGAAATTCAAAGCGTAATTGGACTTAGATCCAGAATTTTAATCTTAACTTTTCCAGCTACCTACAGTATGAAACGTTTAATCCCCTGTAACTTGAGTCTTTCCATCCGCGATAATTGAAGAAGTTGAGAGACAATTAATTAAAACGAGGGTGTAGATATGAATTTGGAAAATGATGAGTGAGAATTTTGTGCGAGGCTATTTCAGATTCAGAATGCAGCTGATATAGTAAAAGAATAAATAAATATGAGTATATCATATCAATTTTGTGTGATGGTCATAAATAAAAATGATTATATGATATTGAATATTAAGTAAGATTATCATAATGGAAAGAGTATTAAAAGGATCAAAGTGTAAAGCTAAATAATTTTTTTTATCAAGAGATTACAAGATGAATAAAGTAAATATAAGTGATTATTTGAGAAATGAGTTATACATGAACCTAATTTATAGGACAATTGAAGCTTCTAATAATACGTAGAAAATAAGACTCATGACTCAATAGATAAGGTTAAGACTCAACACAACTGAAAAGATGACTGTATAACTTACAAGTTTTAATATTTATTAGAACTCTAACAAGAATGAAGTCTATACAGAAATTAATATATCATATCTATTTACAAATATGTAACACTTCTTTATATTAAATAGTAAAATTGATTAGTTATTATCTTAGAATTTTATTATAGTAAAACTTATTATTAGAGTAAGCATGATAAATACTCATACATATATTTTATATTAATAAAATTATAATTTCATTTCAAATTTATAGTTATAAAAATAATATGCCATTTTAAATTTAATTAATAGATTTTTCCTTAACCAAAATTATTATAATAAAAAAAAACAATTATAAATAATGAAAATTTTATTGATATAAAATAAAAATCAAATGTAATAATACATATAATATTTTTTCCAACTAAAAAACTATAGTTTAAAAAATTCTCTGTATTTATTTTCTAATAACATATGATTAATACTAAAAATTTCTAATAACACATCTTAATAGTTATTAAAAACACACTTCTAGTTAAAAGCCCAAAATTCCATATGACATATTATTAGATCATACATCTGAATCTCGATAGGTTTCATTGATTTTGAATTTTCACAACAAACTTGAAAGCCTAGATCAGAATATCAATAGCTCACTCGATTAATATAGCAGGTGGGAGCTTAGATCTGAATATAATAGCGAAATTACGTGCAAAGAAAGAAAAATATTTCTGTAACATAGAGTTTCAATTCAATTCTATCTCCATTGGAATTAACATATACCTATCTTCCTCAACTTAAAAAAACTAAATGAAAATTTGGATGGAATTAACATATACCTATCTTCCTCCCACTTAAAAAAGTGAATGGAAGTTTGGATCTCATGATAGTCCAGTGAAATCTACTACCCAACTTTCATGCCACTACTCTATAAATGTGAATGCGTTCTGTAAACTATGAAATGCGGCCACTAATTAATATGCAAAACTAATATGCAAATTTCATCGTGAAATGTGAAAGATCTTCACGGTTACACTTTTACCCTTTTACTTGGGGGAGATTCTGGAGGTGGTGGATACCTTTTACTTGGGGGAGATTCTGGAGGTGGTGGATATCTTTTACTTGAGGGAGATCCTGGAGGTGGGGGAGGCCCTGGAGGTGGAGGAGGCCCTGGATGTGTGGTGCCAATTTTGCTTTTGATTGTTCCAATAAAAGACAGAAGGTTGTTGTAAGAAGATCCGGATCCGTCTTTATTCACATCGCGTTTGGCCAGCTTACTCATTTCCTGAGCTCTCATTCTCATATTCATCCCTTCTTGCTCCGCCAAAATCATGTTCACTGCTCTTTTCACCTTCTCTCGATCCAGCTTAGTAGTCGCACCCACGCATAGCTTAGTAGTCGCACCCACGCATAGTTTTGTGGCTATATTCAGGTGCTCTACTACGAGCTTCGAGTTAAGCGATTGCTCTGCTTGTATGGGCCAAGTGATCATGGGTACTCCCATGCTTATGCTTTCCAGCGTGTTGAAATTATAATTTCAACCGCTCGGTCCAGCATTTAATGCACCCCGAAACCACCACATCAAACCTAAAACTGGCGGTAAGTTATCGCACCACTCATTGGCGTAAAGTGGTTTCTGGACTAAGGGCTCCGATGCACTTTGGTGCAGCCACGTGGACTACCATGACGTAAGCACCTGACACTTTTAGGAAGGTAACATTCAGTCAAAACAGGCCTTCCGATATTGATTTCCTCCATCCAATTTGCTCGTGCATCCTCCGCCGTTGATCCCTCCAAGGTGCATACGGTCAACATTAAAATATTGCGTGAGTAAGGTTTGGTCAACTTACCCCATCCGATATGCGTCCGATCAAAAGGGAATACTGTCCGCCGTCCGATCGAAAGGAAGGTGCATACGGGGTCAGGTGAAATAAATGTTGCGTGGTGTAATGTTATTGCCCATACCTTATGTTAAAAGGCTGACATTTTTTTGGTAAAATCTTTAATGTTTCTTACGGCAATTTAATAGGAGCATGGGCGAAATATAACATAGGTTTTTTTTTTTTTTAATATATGTTTTAAAAGAAAAAAACGTTGACCCTTTTTGTTATGTGAAAAACACACATGGGATTGTATTAAAAAATATATGCGTGTTATGTAATCGCATGAGAGAAAAATAGAGCGACCCCTGCAGTGTGAAAAAGGAGAGGGGAAATGTAATGTAAAATATATACAGCTTGTAATAAAAATGTGAAAAGTGTGAGTTGCACACAGAGAGGAGGAAAAACCCGTATTCGCAGCAGCGAATGAAAACACAGAGTGAAAATATTGTATTGCGGAAGAAAGCACAGAAGTGCGGGTGTTTTTTTTTGTAATGTCATGTAATTTATGTGTGGCTCATTTTTTCTGAATATGCAATGAAAACACACAGCAGTGTGTAAGAAAAAAAATAGAACAGAGGAGCAAATGAAGACCATGGTGAAAATGCAGCAGGGTAAAGTTTTTGTTTGTAATGTGATGTAAAAAGAATGCACAGCAGTGCAGGAGAAGGCAAATAAGTGAAAGAAGAAAAACCATAGGCAAGTATGTGAAACCATGAATTGTTTCACACAGCAGTGAAAAGGTAAATGTGTAAATCCCTGTAAGTTTTGTTTTCACACAGCAGTGAATGTAAAATGAAATTTTTACACACATGGTGTAAATTTCAAAGGAGACAGAGTAATTTCTTTGGTAATGTTTTGGTGAATCCCTTCAGTGAAAGAGGATGAATATGTTCATAAATTCTCAGGTGAAACAGAGTTATGTTGAATGTTGTTTTGGTAAAAACCTCAAAGCAAGAGGATGAATTGTATGTATTAGTGTGTTTATTTTAATGAATGGAAATCTTTTATGGTGGTGAAATACTCTGTTCTCAGCTATTTTTAAAAGGGTCCTCTGTGCAAAAAGATCCTGGAGCGAAGGAAACAGAGCGAAATACCCAACACAGCGTAGAGTTCCACCCGCAGTGAGTGAGGAATGCACCGATGGAAAGATGCGATAGAATAAGGAGCCGAGGCGCCCAACCCGATATAACTTGCCCCTTCACTTTCTCCGCGCTCTTCGTTGATCCCTCAGGCAAGGCCACTGTACCTGGGAGTCGGGACAACACTGTATCTGGGAGTCGGGACGCCAAGATGAAAGCGTGCCCGCTAGCCTCCAAGCCTGTCAACAACTCCAAGAGTTGTTCGCAGTCGGGAATGAACATGCTCCCAAAACACACGAACACTACGGACTCCGGTCGTTGGGAATCCAGCCACCGCAAGCACGTTTCATCGTCGATATCCGCCGCCTTGCCTCGGAGGATATTCGTCTTTCCGCGATCGATTCCTTGCTTGTCGAAAACGATGGGCGGGAGTAGCGGACCTATGTTCAACACGGGCTCCCCAGTCCAACTCTTCATGTAATCGATCGCCGAGGAATCGATGCCCTCAAACGTATTAATGAGTATCATCTCCCTCTTGTCTCTGCTGCAGTTAATCTCCTCGATAAAAGAGCTGTACCACTCCTTGGACTGATGTCGCGCACCCGGGGGAAAATCTGACATACGCAGCTTGGCGAAGTTCAGTCCGGGGATTTCAAAAATCTCGTCGTCACTGTGCGGGATGTTCTGCGGCGGGCAGGCCGTGGCGAAGGCGTGGAGCACAGACAGACTGTATGCCCCCATAGTGTAGAAAGCAACGCTTGAGATCCCGAGCTTGGCAGCGGAGCTGTGAACCCATCCTTTAACAAATAAATCACTGATGATGCAGGTCGGAGAGGCACGGGGAGCGTCGGCATTGTTATTCATCTGTTGGTGCAGCCATTCTTCGAAGGGCCCGGCCATCTGCTCCTCGCTGGAAGGCGGTGTCAGTGTTACGAACTGGATGTCCAGATTCGAACTCTGTACCTGAGGCTCAAGGTGGTGACCGCCCCCTGGAATTGGTACATACGAAACCGCGAGGCCTAGTGAGGTGAGAAGCTTGGCCAATTCCAGAAACGGAATTAAATGGCCTTGCACACTATTTGGAACCAGCACTACATGGGGTTTGCTTTCTGCCATTAGCAGCAGAAGTACAGTAATACGGACAATGAGGTTGTGCAGTAATACTAGTGATGTACTGAGCCCTTGCCTTCGTTGTATATATTGATTACAACGACGACAGTGAATTGAAAAATTTCAAACGAACGTGGGAAAGTTGCGGTCCGAGATAACGCGGATGATACGCGTGCGTGTTTCTTTGAAATGATTAGTGGTGGTGGTTCATACATATAGAAGAAGGAATGTGATTGAAAGCGTTATGAGTAGCAGGAGAATGGAATGTGGATCTCATTGAGCTTTGAAAGGCAAACGGCGGGCAGCTGAGCGAATCATTCTGGTTATTGATCTTCTGTGTACTACTAATGATGATGGTATCGCATGTGTGCGCGTGCAGATCGAGATGGAGGATGAGGAAATGGCATGTACGGTTATTGTTATTACAATTAAAGCGGCGATGATCCTGGTGTTGATAGGCTGTTCTGCAATTGATCGGACCACACTTACTAAGCACTACTTATGGGCAACGGAGACTTGAATGCCGTGAAGTTAGATAATTGATTATTATCAAATATCAGATGATGATTAAGGATTGCCATAACTATAGATGCAGTGATACCGGTGTGCAAAATATGAATGAATGATTATTCAGTTAGAAAGACGTTACATGACACTTATTTAAGTATTAAGGAATAACTCAATATTCAACGATCTTTCTAACTTCTTTATATAAAACTTAATTTAACTAGATAATATTCTGCATACTGCTGATGATGACGACGAAGAAATCGCAGCAGGACGATGATTCCCGTTATTCACCATATTAGTAATGATGATGATGATATCGCAGCATGTGTATATGTGGAGGACGAGGAGGAAATGGCATACGTGTAGGGTTGTTATTACTATTATCTCGCTCCTACGGTGTTGTCTTATCTAGCATAGAATAGGTAATTGTAATTGTGTTCCGCAAATGGACCACACTTAACACTATGTTAATGTCGTCATGGAATGCCGTTACTCATATTGGTTGCTTCGTTTCGTTTGTTTCTCCTGTCTCCGGTAAGTAGCAGCATACCCACAAAAGTTTCTATTTTACTCTACTGTATGCTATCATTGCTCTAGTCTCGTCAGGTTTTCATTTTTTTTCTTATTTAGCTGGTTTTCAGTGTTCTCTGAAATGAAAAATACAAATACTCATCGTATAGTGATAGTCTTAATATTATTATATTTTTAAATTAAGTTTATCATATATTATTATTATTCATGGTATTAGTTTTTTAAATTAATAAGTAAAATAACAAAAAAAATATATATAGATAAGATATATATAGATATAAAATTAAAAATATTATAAAATATTTATAATCTTAATCTCACTTTGTCCAATTTTGTTCTGCATATCACAAAATATGTTATGTATATTATATAAGAATATCACTCATGCTTATTAGGTTAGTGAGAGTCCTGTATATTAATTTTTGTTTTTGTTTTAAACATGTGAAATAAAAACCCCGGATGCAGGTGATTCACCGAGGACATAGGCCGATGGGACAGGGGTGGAGCAGTGTCGATCGACACCTGCTAGCTCCACACCACATGGCCAGTGAAATGACGGATTCAATACAGTTGAAGGGGCCACCACATGGCCTTACGCAACGGGAAGCAGGTTTGTACATGCACGCAGAGGTAAGGACCATCGCCTCTGCATGCTTCGAGGTTAGTCGGCCTTCGGAGGCATTGAATCCAGCGGTTATGGCGGAGGAAAGCCGAGACGCGGCAGATTATGTTAAATTCCAGGACAGATATGGCATTGACAGAAGGCTCCATAAGCATCGCTGGTCAGGAGGAGGAGGGTTATGGGAGAGGTTCGCGTCCCACTGTGTTGCTGAGATGCGCCCTCAGCAAGCTCAAGCTCTTTTCTGTTCGCTTCTGAGCGCTCACTCTATTCTCCTCTCCATCATGGTGAGGCAGCTACTTATCAACAAAAGGATCTCACGTGCATTCTTGGGGCCATCGTTTTAATACATCTCCCCACAAGTGGCATATCACATTGAGCAAGTGGCTCATTTTATGGAATTTTCTCACTTTATATTGTCATTTGTTCTCAAATCTCCATCGACCTAATTTATTTCTCTCTATCTTGGCTGTGTTATTTTCTTTGCTTCATATGAGGGTGGATTCGATTCCAAGGTCCAACATGAGTATCAAGCCATTTCACTTTTGTCTTACAGAAATATTCATTGGGATGGATGTAGTAGCCTCAAGCATCATCATCTTCTCACACACACTCTCAACAACCTTCCCAACCTCCTCAGCCCTCTCAACAATCACAACTTGCACCACAATTCTTACAACAACTATATCCATAGCATCAACCTGTTAGGTAAACTTGACTTAGGATAGAGTCAAAAGTTGACGAGGTTAAATAGTGATGGTTTTGGGGCACATGGTATTGTGCACCCATGGTATTCTGCCCGTGGTATTATATGTAATGGAGCCTATGAAAGACTGGAAGGACTTCATTGTAATGTATGGCCTGGAGGTGAGCGGTGAAGGCTCACTTGGCCGGATTGGCCAGGGTTTTGGCCAAGGATAATGAAATTTCATTATGATTGGGTTTTTCCCCAGATTTGGGGTTTTCCGGATAAACATGTGTATTTATGTGTTTATGGTTATTGCTGGTTAATTTTATATTTATTCCTCTCGGTAATTAATTTATGTTCTTGGGTAAATTTATTAACAATTGGTATCAGAGCCAAGTTGAGGGTTTGGGTTTAAAATGTACGCCTTCAGTTAAGGATTTATTTTATCCCAATGGATAAAAGAATCAGCCCAGAAGTTTGTTGTTATTGCTCATGAGATCACCGTTGAAAATGGTTAAAGAATTCAGATTTGGTATGGATCCGGATCAACGATGTTGGTCGAAGCCCTGGTGGATAGTTAAATTTGCATGAGATAAGGATTTATTTTAGCCCAATGGATAAAAGAATCAGCCCAAAAGTTTGTTGTTATTGCTCGTGAGATCACCGTTGAAAATGGTTAAAGAATTCAGATTTGGTATGGATCCGGATCAACGATGTTGGTCGAAGCCCTGGTGGATAGTTAAATTTGCATGAGAAGATAATGGATCTGCTATGTAGAGTTTGATTGTCAACGTATTTGCATATGAAAAGAAGTTGGATTTGGTCAGATCTAATCTGGATCTGTAGATTAGATCGACTGGGTACCTCCTTCTGTCCAAGATCTATCTTTTTTGGAATTCATGGTAGATGACAATTCTACAGTGATGTTGGATGGGAATTCAAGCAGTTTGATAGAAGTTTTTTTTTTGAGCAAATCAAATTGAGAGAGGATGGATCAAAATCACAGCAGCAGTAAACAAAAAAAAAAATAATAATAATTAATGAAGT
>APFE030581690.1:0-16530 GCA_000404065.3 Pinus taeda
TTCTTTTTTACTTGGGTAAACCTGTTATTAAATCCATAGAAGCAATGCAACAGCCCAGCAGGGTGCTGGTGTTCTGCCTTAATTTATTGGCATTCTAAGCATCGTGCCAAATATTCTGCTATATATTTTTTTAAACCCAACCAATAATACTCTTTCTGGAGTGCAGTAATCAACTTTTGATACCCCGGATGTCCAGCATAAGGACTTCTATGAAATTCATCCAAAATCAAGCGTTTAATGTCTTTTTGATTGGGTACATACAACCTTTTTTTATATTTCAGCATGCCAGCAGCATCCAAAGTGTATCCTTATTGATTTTCTTTGTTGGTTGGGTTTTGAACTTGCTATCCTATTTGATGATACTTTAAATCTTGTTCCACTATCTTTTTAATCATTTCATCGAAGGTAATACGCCCCTCGCTAATAGAAATTTCATAAAGACATTGCACCTTCCAACTTAAAGCATTTGCTACCCTGTTTTCTTTCCCTTTCAGATGCTTAATTTCGAAGTCAAAACCACTTAGAAAATCCACTCATGCCTACCTAGCATTTAGGATCGGTTGATTAAAATAACTAGTCAGGTTGTGATGATTCGTCATTAAAAGAAACTTTTTACCCATCAGGTAGTGGCACCACATCTTTAAGGCATGAATAACAACTGCCAACTCCAGATCGTAAGGGGAATATTTCTGCTCATGTTCCTTTAATTTTCTGGATTCATAATCTATTACCTTTCCTTCTTGCATCAGAACTCCTCCTACCCCTTCCTTGCTTGCATCTGTGCACACCATGTAATCCTTACCTGGATCTACTATTCTTAATATAGGTGCTGTGGTGAGCAGATGCTTGAGCTGTTCAATTTTTTTTTGGCATTTTGCGGTCCATGTAAAAGCTTTCCCTTTTTTTTGTAAGGAGGTGATAGGATAAGCTACCCTAGAGAATCCTTCAACGAACCATCTGTAATAACCTACCAACCCCATAAAAGATCTTATATCCACTACGTCCATTAAGGTCTTTATCTTTTCGGGATCCACTGCAATTCCATCCTTAGTGATAATATGTCCAAAGTACTGAATTTGTTCCTTAAAGAAGTCACACTTGCTGTACTTGGCGTATAATTGATGGTTCCAGAGGGTCTTCATCACCAATCTGAGGTGTTCCTTATGCTCGTCAATATTTTGAGAATATATCAGTCTATCATCGATAAATATTAATATGAATTTATCTATATACTGATGATATATGTTGTTCATCAAACACATAAAGGTCGCAGGTGCATTGGTTTACCCAAAGGGTAACACCACAAACTCATAGTGTTTGTAGCGGGTCCTGAAAGCAGTCTTGGCTATATCCTCCTCTCTGATCCCGATCTGATGATATCCGGATCGTAAGTCAATTTTTGAAAACACGGTTGCCCCTTTTACTTGGTCAAATAGTTCGTCAATTCGGGGCAATAGGTACTTGTTCTTAATTGTTAATTTATTCAACTGTCGGTAATCATACACATTCGAAGGGTCCCATCCTTCCTTTTGACAAATAGAATGGGGGCTCCCCATGGCTACACAATGGGGCAGATGTAATTTTTGTCCAACAATTCCTGCAGTTGCATTTTCAGTTCTGTGAGCTCCGGTATACTCATACAATAGGGAGCTCGAGACACTGGAGCTACCCCTGGTATCAATAGTAAATTTCTATGTCCCTTTTGGGTGGCAGTCTAGGTATCTCCTCTGGAAATACATTTGCAAATTCTTGCACAACCAGAATATTCTCCAAGGTGGTTGTCTTTTCCTTTGAGTTGGCATATCCAACCTGAATAGGATAAATCTGACAACCTTTCCTGATACACTTTATTAGTTGAGAGGCAGTTATCGGTCAAATCTGTACGGGTCTCGGAATGCCTCACATCTCTCGCCCTTCCCCCAGCTCATTCTTGTTGTAGATAGTT
Organism: Pinus taeda; assembly: GCA_000404065.3. Classification (NCBI taxonomy): domain Eukaryota; kingdom Viridiplantae; phylum Streptophyta; class Pinopsida; order Pinales; family Pinaceae; genus Pinus; species Pinus taeda. The sequence continues at coordinate 1,946 of APFE030581690.1, forward strand.
TTTGTTTTATAATTTATAATGGACCAACATTTTTCTAGCTAATCCATGCCTATCAACACATCATATGATCCAAGGGGGGGTATTTTTAGATCTGCCATTAAAGGCAAACCTGTTATTTCTAGAGGGTAGTTATTAACTTTGGCCAACACATGTCTCTTTGCTCCTGTTGCCAGTTGTACTAGCCAGGGGTTTTTAAACTTGACAGACTGTAATTTACACTATTCCATAACCTTAGGACTAATATAACTTAATGTAGCTCCAGGATCAATTAAAACAGACATGGTATGATTAAAAATCTTACCTTCAAATTCCACCATAGTTGGCTGATAATCCGCCTGATGGTCTTCGAGAGCAGCATTAATTTTCAGAATGCTCCATGCCACATCTCCTATAGTTGATGCTTCATGTATTTGTGACATTTGATCAGTGCCTTTTCGATGAGGACAATTTTTGACGTAATGAGGTCACCCACACCCCTAGCATTGTATTGGGGGCCTTGTTGTTCCCTCGTTATCAGGTCTCCCAGTTTGCTCGCTCATTCTTGATTCTGATGGTGGCTTAATTCTAAATTGGTTTTTGGCAAATTTCTGTTGTTTTTCCCCTTAGAAAAACCTTTGCCTGTGCTGCCTCGATTTCCCTTATTACCAGGTGCAAACTTACTACCTTTCTTATCTATCCACTTCCTACCCAAAATTTCACCCTTCTGCTTGCTTTGCTGGTAGCATATTCTGGCCTTTCATATAACCTCATCCATTGTTTTTGGGTTATCGAACTCAATTCTCTCACTCATTATCACGGGTAAGCTGCTGATGAAATGTTGTACCTTAGCCTTTTCTTCGCGTATGTAGGGTACATATCACAACAAGGAGGTAAACTAAGTGATAAACTCATCCATGGTTTGTTATCTCATTGTAAAGTCATTCCATTAGATATCTCTCCTTGAAATATTTCTGAAACTTTTCCTAAGTTATACTCTGCTCACCCACCCCTTTTACAATCTTAACCTTCTCCCACCACAAGGTGGCCATCCTTTGCAGTTGGAAGATAGCTAATCGAGCTTTTAGATTATGATCATACGCATACAATTGGAAGTATTTGTTCACGTTAATAAGCCAGGCTTCTGCTGCTTGTTCTAGCTCTCCATCGAAATGTGGCAGTTTTATCTTTTGAAACTCCCCTTGTAACTCTATTCGCTGTCTTTTTGATGTTGGATGTCTAGAGGCATATTCTGACTTCTCCTCTTGATTCTCTTCCCCACCCCTTGTTTCTTCATGCTCCGTATGGAAATCTTGTTCCTCATACATTCGTTCTTGTTCAGGGCTAGGAATGGTCTGGCATTGATTCTGCTTATTAGACAGGATTTTCATAATCTTTTCCTGTTCCAAGGTTAATCTAGCATTATCCTCAAGTAGGCGGGCCATTTCTCTCTTTAATTCCTGAATTGTTTCTAGTATTGCTAGATTTGTACTGTGAGCTTCCTCTCCTAACTATACCCATATTTCAGGGTTATTCTCTAGGAATGTTGCAAGCCCTAGGCCAACCATGCTACTTTTATACACAACTGTTTTCCTACTCCTCTGTACTTAACAAATTAATAAATCAACAACTGTTAGAATTTCTAGCAGAAAACAGTAACTAATTTACAGTTTATTTGCCAAAGGTCACAGTGTTGTAACCTTGGCTCTGATACCACATGTCATATCTCCACTTCCCATAGATAAAAATGTCAAAAAAAAAGAAAATTAATGTTAATAATACGAAAGCGAGCTATGCTAAACATACAACTTCCACTAAATCCATATGCTTTTGTACCTGGTCATAAATACATATATACGAGTTAAAGGTTTTGATATTACTGTTTTTACTAAAGTTTTAATGCACTGGTCAGTTCTCTGTCAGCCCTTAAAATACTGCTCTCACCACCGTGTGACACCTCAGCCTGCTCATTGAGCTTACTGCCCACCAATCCCTAATATTTAATTTCTCTGCCATGTCGGTTAAATGACATTACAGCGAGCTCAGTGTTCCTCGAGATTCTACGTCGCATCGACAGTGGTAGTATTGGGTGTGCAATCGAATGGCTGGAGGCATTTCGGATGGCTTTTCAGTCTCCTTTGCAGAGCTGGGTGGTTCATTCACTCCCTCACCCTTTGGTGCTCTTACTCGGCTCTCTAGATTCGCTCAGGCGTTGCTTGTTCCAAAACCGATGAGCAGGGTGCCAAAAGCATGGCACAGAGGCGATCGAAGGGTGGTCTTGCTCCTGGGGTTATGATTCTCTACTAGTTTACAGGTCTTTAGGTGGGGAATCCATGGAACACCGGTTATTATGAGGCTACAGCAGATATCTAGTTTAGTCTAGTGCTCATAGATTACCGGGTAAGCCCTTCGGCACTTCTGCTTGAGGGGAGAATGGTTCCTATGTTTTTTTTCAAGTTGCGGCTTGGGGTTTTCCTCATTCCAGGAGTGAACTCTAGCTTCATTTTGGATCTACATGAGAAAGCCTTGTTGGGTTTTTGCAAGCTTTCCTATTAATTCAATGGAGGGTTTCATCCCTTGAAAGTTTGTAATTATTAGCTTTATTTCAGATCCCCTAGAGCAACAAAGGCTACGACCTTGCTACTGCTAGTTTGGTTCAGGTTCTGTTCAGAGATAGAGGACATGAGTCTCTTAAATTTATGATGCCAACATATGCTACGTTTACCTTTTTCCTTCACTATAATATGTCTGTAATTACATTGATACTTATGGCGATTATCCTACTCATGGTGATTATTCATTTTTGTTCTTACATTTTGATATTGTTTCTATGCTCTGTCATTTTGCTAATGTAAATAAGCCCCTTCATTTGATATTGGTACAGTGTAAATTCGTTTGACTGTGTAGTCTTGATGGTAATAATTTTCCCGAATGCATAAACTTAATTATGGTAACAATATTTATTTCTTTCAGTGATCTGTTTTGTTATCATGGAAAAAAGGGTTCTGTAAACGTTGACTGTCATTTACTGCTGGTTTCATGGCTAATTTCCTTTATTGCTTTTCTGAGCTTGATAATGAGTGATTAGATTAATTTCATCACTGGAAGGAATGTATAAAATCTAGGTCTCATTTCCGCCATGGCTGTGAGTCTCGTTTTCCCAGAATTCTAGGCATGAGCGCATAACTATTACCTATTTTGTTTTAGTAAGGCTTAATTTTTGTTTCCCCTAATATCAATACTGAACACTCCAATAAACTTCTCCAGTCCTAAGTAACTAGGTTCTGGGCATCTACACGGCCCGAATTCGCATGGCATCCTACTTGCAAAATTCTTCGTGTACAGACTAATTAATTAAAAAGGTTACCTGTCAAAAAGAATTTTACTTTAGTTAAGTTAATAATTTTTACTCGGGGTTATACTTTAGTTAATCTGGGAGAATCTCTGTCACACAAAATTTGTTCAAGTTAAATTATAGATCTTCTTCACTCAGAATCATTCCGAAGTTCAATTTATATTTGCTCTCATAAGTTTTTGTTTATATATATTGCTGATTTTGGGCACAGTTTTGCTTAAGGTTATCCACCTGTGTTGAATATGTTTTCACTCGATTTGGGTATCTATGTTTAATCGTCTGCGCAGCCACTGTTATTTAGTTGACTCATCCGAACACTGTTTATTACAGTTTGTCCAAATGGACACAGCTAGCGCGTTCAGGCCGATTAGTTCTCCTTCAATGTGAAATGATACACATAGTTTATGGTTAATTGTGTTGTTTAGATAAATCTTTCTAGATTCTAAAGACGTTGTTTCCTTTATAAAAGTTTCCTTTATTTTTAATGAGAAAACAACAACCCTCATAACCTTACTATCGAGGCAATTTCGAGTTAACTCATAGGATTCTCAAACAAACACAACAATCTTTTGTATATAAGCATATCGTAAGTTTTGCTTACCTGAATTTCCTGTAGTGAATTTCCAGAGCACTGTCACCTTTTTTATTCTCAACTTGTCTTCCACCCGTCCATGAGATCTGTCTTCGCGACCAAATCTCCCCCAAGCCTGCTTGCGAGGCCATAGTCTTCCGCAAGTTTTGCACTTCGTGCAGTGCTATCTGATCCTCACAAGACTTAGCACTTCCCCCTTTACCGTCTGACCCTTTAGCACGATTTTTCCTCCCCTCACCCCCTTTTCCTTGGGGTGTTTTTAGTTAGGGGAGGCAGTTAGGGTTTTCACTTTTTTTTCCTTTTATATTGGCAACTACCTCTTTCTAACTTCTTAAAGAGAAGTTACAAATTCTGATATTACTCAAGTGTTTCCTGAATTCAGAAATTAACAATATTATTAATCTAAACAAAAAATAAAAATATTATCCACTATGTTTCTTATAGTGGGGGACATCACACAGGGACTCACCTAAACATAATGGTAACTATTTTTTTGGAAAAGAAAATATTAATTATGAAAAATCTATACATTTGGAATTGGGGATTAGAGGTTTTTTTTTTAAACAATTTTTAATTCCAAAATTTTGATGTTGAAAATCCAGAGATAAAGAAATTAAAATTACAAAAAATAATTTTCAATTTCTAAAAAATAAGTTTAATATTTAATTTTAGGAAAACTTTAGTAAACTTTGGAAATAATTTCTAAATATTTACATATTAATTAAGAGGCAAAACATTTTCACCCAAATTGATTACAATATACTTATACTGATATAAAAAAAAATCTAAAATGTAAATTTCCATAATATATAAAAAATCATTGTTTACATTTTATAATATTAACATCATTTTTGTTACAATTAAAAAAAGTTTAATAAGTAAAAAAAATAAATTTTTTAATCTAAATTTAAACATATAATTTTTAAAAATTGTTTAATTTGATTTTGTTAGTTATTTAAAATGTATTTTTAAATAAATAATAGATTCACCCTACTGAAAACTTTGAGCTACACAGATTTCAAACACAGCAGATTATGTAAGTTAAATACAAGATTTTGGTTACTTTTATAATCTTGGCATCGTTCTTCAAACAGTGCAGATTATATAAGTTAAATACATGATTTTTGTTACTTTTATAATCTTGGTATCATTCTTTAGCCTGGAAAAAAAAGGCAGTTTAAGTAGTACATAGAATGATTTTTTTTAACCACATAATGCATAATGAATTTTGTAAGAGAATGTGAGTTATTGTTATTTAAAAATGTGTTTTTTAATACATGATGAATTCAAAACACTAAAATTTTACAAATTTAAAATGTGCTAATTAATTAAGTTAAATTTATGATTTTATTACTTTTATATTGTTGACATCATTTTGAGGGGTTTAAGAAAAAGAAGATACCATTAATAAATGAAATAACTTATTTTTGCCAAATTCAATGATACAATTTTGAGATTGTGGTTTTTAAAATTTTTATTATTGAAAATATGTTTTTAATACAGAATAAATTCCAAATATTAAAAACAAAAACCCTGAAACATTTAAACTCTACAGATTTTAAACACTTTCAATTTAAAATCTTTGTTAAATTTCGAATAAAATTGACTAGGAAAAAAAATATGCCTCATATCCTATATCTATGCAGGAGGACAAACATCCAATATCTATGCAGGAGGACAAACATCCACTGGTTGATGTTTAAGCGCACTGGGTAAAAGCAATATTCAAATATGTTACTATGAATTTGTTTAATCTCACAAACATTATTTCGAAAATGTCTATATTTTTGCATGGAGGCACAACCAACAGAATATTACTAACCCATCACATACCATGGCATTCGAGAGTAGGGATAATATATGCGCGTAGCATAAAATAATCAACAGAATTGGAGAGTGATTAAAAAAAGACCTTACATATAAGTATATGTTTTTAGTAATGTCATAATTAATATGAAACAAGGAACAAGTATCGTACAGTTTGTAGTTTCAGCTTGGATGATACCATGCTGCGCCACTCCCCGAGCTGAAACTCATTTGCAGCTTATACAAATCATAAACCTAATCATGGTTGTGGCTGCACTAAATCGGTGGCATATAGATACATCACATTGAAATAACTCTTGAAGGTTCCAACATCCTGCTGCCCTACAACGCTGCAACAACATTATAGTATGAACAAGACAGAAAAACCAGTCAAAAATACAGAAATATATCACAACCACTACATTGATAGAATAGCCACTGCATTCATTCACTGTTTCACTCTGAACAAATATATTATAGTAAATGTAAATGATTCAGGAGAATCAATGAAAATTTATGAGTAATTGTCACCCTTATTTGGGAATTAATTAAATGGATTTATATACTAACAATTCACTCAAAGTAATAGTAAGGGTTTGAAAGTAAGTTTGGACTGGGATTTAAAAAAATAAAAATAGCATCATTTTAAATCTATTTGAAACTGAAAATTATATAAATATTTGAGTTGTTTAATTTTAACTAATGATTTGAAGAGACTAATTTAAACACTGTTATTTTAAATCTATTTGAAACTGAACAATATATAAATATTTAAGTGGTCTAATTCTAGTGATTTAAAAAGACTGATTTTGACAAACTTTAAAAAAAAAAATCTCATTTTAAATCTATTTGAAACTGAAGAATATATAAATATTTGAGTTGTCTAATTCTGACTAGTGATTTAAAGAGACTAATTTAGACCATCTGTTATTTTAAACCTATTTGAAACTAAAGAATATATAAATATTTAAGTTGTCTAATTTTAACTAGTGCTTTAAAAAGACTAATTTAGACAATCTGTTTGGTGGCAGCACCATCTGTTTGGTAGCCTCACCTATTTTTTGTCACCATACTTTGGTCAATCAACTGGAAATAAGATTTTTATAAACCAAAAAAAGAAATACAGAGAAAGACTGGGGTCGTGTCATCCTCTATTTGAACATTTGTTAGGCTAGTGGGTTGTTGTGCTGAGAAGATTCTTTTTCTAAAGGCAACTACCTGCAAGCCTAAGTCATCCTCACTAATTTATATTGAAATTAAAGTGACACCCATTACAAATAAATTTTAATCTTCACCGAATTTCCCATTCCCCATGATAGACCACATAAATTTGTAATTCCAAACTTGTTTGGAAGTTTACTAAACCTGCAAGTTTTTGTGTAATAAAAACCTCAACAAACCCTTCAAGAACAAGAACAAGATGAAAAAGAAAACACAATAAATTCGGAGACACAGATGCTTAGAGGAACAAACTCACCTTCACAAAGATCCCCGAAGGAACGAACGGAGAAGTTTGAGAACACAGGCAATGACAGAAAACACAGAGGGAGCACTGGATCCTCGGACGGACCGAATGCCTCTAGGCAAAGGAATAGCTTATGTAGAAATCCAGTGAAAGTTGAAATGGACGAGGCCCGCTTTTCTGTGACGTGACAGAGCCGGGATAAACCTAAACATTGTACTCTCAAAGCGCAGAGCTGTCACCCAAGGTTGAACCAGAATTTCTGTAGGGAATCTGGGGATGGATAGTGACCGGCATGAAGACGCAGTAGTCTATAACGCGATTTTTTGAAAGTCTTTACGGCAGATTTTTCCGGTCAAAATCCGGCAGCAATTTAATGGAATCCCAAGTTTGATAATTAGTTTCTGCACAATCAATGGCTCCCAGGGGTTTTCCAGGGCGCTGAATCCAAATATGCAGTTAAAAAACTATTTTAACTGCTAAAAATCAAGATTTAACCTCATTTCTTTCGATGGATTCCGTCACCGAAATCTCCAAAAAATCACATTATAAACAACTCCCATGAAGACCATGCTCTCTGCCAAGAGGCCGTGTGATAAGATAATAGAATGTGCTCTCACGAAATAGCAAATGACACGACAAAAATTGAGCAGCCAATCACCAGATTCACCACTTGTGTGGTCGTACAAAGAACGCAAAACCCTGATGGCTATTTCATTGGAATCGTCTGTTTTTGGCCATAAAATGTCTGGCATTTCAAAATATGGAATCGTCTCTGCTCTATGCACTATACATTTTCTGTGTGTTCGCCATGGTAAGTACTAGGTATAGCATCTAAAAATCTAAGTCCTCGTGAGTCATGTACCTCATCGAATACATGTGTCACTCCCTGTAATATATACAGTGTCCTCGAATACAGCATTCGTGAGTCAGGTGTTTACTGACATCCCTGTTTTATAAAATCGAATGTCAGTAATAGTGAAAATAGATGTACTGTTTTACAGAATGGGACAGTTTAGCTGGAATACATTTACTGATTTCTAAAGTCAGTCTACAGTCCACTGATTATAACTGGAAAATATGTACTGTTATATCGAACGAAATAATGGTGGTCGCTTGAATACATGCACTACTTTAATAGTCTAACAGGGTCACTACTTTAATATTCTACCAGGGGCACTACTTTAAGGCGAATGCTATTTCTAACTTTAAAGCAAAGTTAATGCACTCTGACATGTGGGGAAATAGCTTCGTCCTCTCTCTCACAGCAAGAGAAGTGAACAAATGAATGGAGCATTTGTCTTCTACAATATTTGAGAGTTTGATATTTGTGAGAAGTTCTGCATACCTTTTATTTTAAGGGGTTACATGTTTAAATTCAAAGTAGAGTATATATGTAAATCACAGGAAGGATTAGTCAAATTATTTTAAGTTTTGAAGTGTTTTATTTTAATGAGACAAATTTGTTTTGGTTAGTTGGCTTTTTTAGTTTTCTAAAATATTTTTTTAAATACATAAATGGATTTAGTTATCTAACAATTTTTTGGTTAAATGGTAATCTTTTGGTTTTTTAAAATAATATTGAAAAAAACTACAGCGGATTCACTGCTTAAATTTGTGATTCTAACAAATCCAATAAATTTTTGTTAGAAGTAAATTGACCCAAAAATATGCTTAAAAATCCTTCTAAAAATAGAACAGTACTATAAATAGAACAATACTATAGCTAAATTTAAATCTCAAAATTAAATATATATCCCTTGATCATAAACTTTTGACAATTACATAACTGCATAATAAGTTCCTTGTTCCACCGGGAAACAAATGTCATTCTCATTTGACCATAAACATAAATTTTGATTATTTATTTTAAGAATGTTGAAATTGAAATCAGGTCAATTAAGAGCATTATTTCGGAGAGATAAAAACACCTTGCATTGCATAGGAGAACAAGAAAAGTTATTATTTTCCTAGCCCAAATCTTTTGGTTACAATGTTTCCATCATGTGGGTAGGGATAAGTGTAAAAAAAAAATAACCATTATGTATTAAAGTAATGATTGATTTATTATTTTTTAATATAATTAATTCATATACTATATTGTAATTTAAACATTTTATTTTTTGAAGAATTATTTGGGCAAGAAGGGGTTGGAATATAAGTTTGATTTATGAATTATGTATAATATAAGTGTCTTAAGATTTTTACAGGTTCATAATTCATTTACTATATAGAAAGATGCTCTACAAAAGATGTTGTAGTATTTGTAAATAAATGTAAACATTTAAATGCTAACACAATATGTCAGAAATGTTGAAGTGTCTTTAAAATAAAGTATTTAATCAAATTAAAATAATAAAACATAAGATGAGTGTAAATATTTAAATGTTAAGTCAATATAGGAGAGATGTTGGAGTGTACTTAAAATAAAGCATTTAATCAAATTAAAATAATAAAGCATAAAATCCTTTCAATGAGAGATACATTTAATCTGTAAATTAAATTAATGATTCATATTCTCAACCATTATATTTTAGAACATCATATTTAAATTTAATTAATAAGCATCTAGGTCTATACGGTGTATAACTCAATTAGCCATGACCTTGTTATGAAGTACTATATAAAGCATGAGATTCTAAGTTCAAATATGTGAGTTAGACCAACTAAAAAAGGGACATTTAAAAAATTAATTAATAAACACATTAAAAAAATTCGTAAATTATATATATAAGAATTTTAATAAAATTAAAGAAGAAGAATATTTATACATAGTGATGTGAAATTATATAAATATAAATAATATTGTGAAATTTTTTGAACTCTCTATCCATTATCAATCATAATTAAAACACATTGTGAAAATGCATTCTTTAAAACACATTTTGCAAATGTTGAATGCATGACCACCTTAACCATTATCAACGATAATTAAAACTCATTTTGATAATGTTGAATGCAAGACCACCTTAAATAAATGGTTAACAGTGAATTCAAAATATACCCTAAGATTGAGTAAATTTGACCAAAATAAAAACTTTCTTTGAGTATAATGAATACAAGACCATGTCAAAGAGAGGATTTAATCTAAACTCAAGACAAAATTGAGTAAAATTCACCAAACCAAGTCAAATAAAATATCATATCTTAGATTAATAAGATTGAGTAAGTTTGATCAAAAGTAAAAGTTAGCTTATACGAAGGTACCCATAGTTACCAAGATCCAATTTTGATTCAAATACTTTCCTATATGGAAATAATTTGATTGAATATCTTATTTAGGCTTGCCATGTTGATTGCTCTTACTCTCTTGGTTGTGATCAATATAAGCAAAAATTTATTAATGTTTTTTTAATTTGAGTAAGGAGAAAATTGGTATTAAATCACTTTTGATTTTCCAATTTCAGTTTGCAATCCTTGGGTATCACAAAATTAATGGATTGTTAAAAGAATTCACTCATATTCCAATTTTTTTTTTTTTTTTTACTGATATTGTTGAATTCGGTAATTATGTAAGTACCTAAGAAGTTATATTTGAAACTTGGAAGATTAGAAAAAAAGATTTTAATATTATTAAGAAACAATATAGATTTATTGTCATTCCAAATTTACCAAATAATGAAAAGAATAAATCTATGTAGATACAAATTTTCCTTCAATTTAAAAAAAAAATTCTTGAAAAATTGATATAAAGAAAGACATAAAAAATACATAATAAAAATATATCTATGCTTGTGAATTCAAAACCAAATTCTAAACGACATAAAAATAAAAACATGAACATGATTCCACCCCTCCCAGGGTTCGTAGATTGCTGGTGGGTCCCATGGAAACTAAGGTGGGTTTGGTGATGGTTGGTTGGTGGGAACGAGGATGAGATTGATTGAAGACAGCTCTGCATCGGTCCCTGAAATCTGTTGAAGATAATGGAGAATATCCTAGAATAGGTAGAGTTGGTTCACGTAACCTCAGGATAGGAATTAGTTTCTATTTCTTAGGATGTTGTTCTAACTTCCCTAAAACCATGTTTTCTAAGTTATTTGAACCGAGATCATCGCGGTTGTGAGGAGGATAACTGCAATGAATCTGAAATTGTCACTGGTTGTGAGTGTACCTCTGCGACAAGTGCATTGTAGACATTTCGCGTAAATTTTTTAAACTTTTCCGTCACAGGTATTTCGTGTACAGCTGCGATGATGTCGTAGAAAAGATAGGCATATCTGTGACGATCGTCTAAATCACAGAAGCTACGTGGGGAAGCCAAGAACACGGCTATACCTGTCAGAGAAGCTGCGTGGGGAAGCCAAGAACAAGGCTGTAGCTGACAACAGAAGGTCGTTTGGAGGATGTGAAGAAAGCCACGGTGATCAGCAAGTGTGCTGTGAGATCAAACAACATTGAAGATCAGCGATCTGTCTCTGTCACAGATCTAGGGTAAATTTAACATCTTTTACCTGTCAAATTGTTTTTTAAATTGCTAATATGAATAACAATATGTTTTAAGCATGCTTGAATGAGCATAACAAGCTTAATGGTTCCAATTATGCAAATTGGAAATTCAAGATGCAGACTCTGCTAGAAGTGCAGAGTCCTTGGACGATTGCAAATGGGGATGAGCCGAGGCCGTGGCTAGATGAACATCGATCCCAGATTGGGAGAAGCGAGAATGTAGGGCAAGGACACTGTTGAAGATGTTAGTGAAAGACTGCATCATACCTCACATTAGAGAATGTAAGACAGCTAACGAGATCTGGGGAATTATGAAGGAGTTATATGAGATCAAGAATTCAAATCGTCTTCTGTTCCTCAAGAGTAAGATCCTATCCTTGAAGATGGAGGAGAATGAAACAATTGCTTCATTCGTAGCAAGGATCAAGGATCTGAAGAACAAATTGTCAAACATTGGTCATACAGTTGATGATACAGATCTTGTAACCATTACAATGAATGGTGTCACTGATGATTACCAAATGTTCATCACTGCGATAAATTCCAGAGAGAAGATCCCAAAATTTGAAGAGCTGACAGGAATATTGATGCAGAAAGAAGAAAGAAGATCGTCTCTAAAGCCCTATAGTGCCGATCTTGCATTAATGGCGAAGAAAAACTTCTTCAAAGAGAAAGGAAGTCCACAACAACAAAATGAAGCAAACTCACACAAAAGACCAAATCAGACCCAAGGTATGCATCCAAATAAGAACTACTTTGAAACTAAATGTTTTTATTGTGGAAAATTGGGTCATATCACTACTACACAAAGGTCACTTTTAAGACAAAAGAAATCTTTTGCCTTAGAAAGTCACTTTTTATTTTAATTATTTTACATTAAAATTTAATATCAATTTAATTTTCTTAAATATAAAATTTAAGACAAAAGCAATTTGAGACAAAAATATTTAAAGACAGAACTTTATGTTTAAGACAAAAACAACTTAAGACAAATATATTTTAAGACAAAAACAATTTAAGATAAAAAGTATTTTAAAACAAAACTTTATATTTAAGACATAAATAGTTTAAGACAAAAATATTTTAAGACAAAACTTTATTTTAAGACAAAAATAGTTTAAGACAATTATTTTAAGGCAAAATTTTATATTTAAGACAAAAACATATTGATACAAAAGCATTTTAAGACAACTCTATATTTAAGACAATGACCACTTAAGACAAAACCCATTTAAGACAATTAACAATTAAGACAAAAACATATCAATTTAAGAAAATATGAAACTTGGAAGATTAGAAAAAAAGATTTTAATATTATTAAGAACCAATATAGATTTATTTTCATTCCAAATTTACCAAATAATGAAAAGAATAAAATCTATGTAGATACAAATTTTCCTTCATTTAAAAAAAAAATACATTTTGAAAAAATTGATATAAAGAAAGACATAAAAAATACATAATAAAAATATATCTATGCTTGTGAATTCAAAACCAATTTCTAAACGACATAAAAATAAAAACATGAACATGATTCCACCCCTCCGAGGGTTAATCAGACATTGGTTCGTAGGTTGCTGGTGGGTCCCATGGAAACTAAGGCGGGTTTGGTGATGGTTGGTTGGTGGGCACGAGGATGAGATTGATTCAAGACAGCTCTGCATCGGTCCCTGAAATCTGTTGAAGATAATGGAGAATATCCTAGAATAGGTAGAGTTGGTTCACGTAACCTCAGGATAGGAATTAGTTTCTATTTCTTAGGATGTTGTTCTAACTTCCCTAAAACCATGTTTTCTAGGTTCTTTGAACCGAGATCATCACAGTTGTGAGGAGGATAACTGCAATGAATCTGAAATTGTCGCTGGTTATGAGTGTACCTCTGCGACGAGTGCATTGTAGACACTTCGTGCAAATTTTTTAATCTTTTCCGTTGCAGGTATTTCGTGTACAGTTGCGATGATGTCGTAGAAAAGGTAGGCATATCTGTGACATCGTCTAAATCAGAGAAGCTACGTGGGGAAGCCAAGAACAAGGCTATAGCTGTCAGAGAAGCTGCGTGGGGAAGCCAAGAACAAGGCTGTAGCTGACAACAGAAGGTCGTTTGGAGGATGTGAAGGAAGCCACGGTGATCAGCAAGTGTGCTGTGAGATCAAACAACATTGAAGATCAGTGATGTGTCTCTGTCACAGATCTAGGGTAAATTTAACATCTTTTACCTGTCAAATTGTTTTTTAAATTGCTAATATGAATAACAATATGTTTGAAGCATGCTTGAATGAGCATAACAAGCTTAATGGTTCTAATTATGCAAATTGGAAATTCAAGATGCAGACTCTGCTAGAAGTGTAGATTCCTTGGATGATTGCAAATGGGGATGAACCGAGGCCCGTGGCTAGATGAACATCAATCCCAGATTGGGAGAAGCGAGAATGTAGGGCAAGGACACTATTGAAGATGTCAATGAAAGACTGCATCATACCTCACATTAGAGAATGTAAGACAACTAACGAGATCTGGGGAATTATGAAGGAGTTATATGAGATCAAGAATTCAAATCGTCTTCTGTTCCTCAAGAGTAAGATCCTATCCTTGAAGATGGAGGAGAATGAAACAATTGCTTCATTCGTAGCAAGGATCAAGGATCTGAAGAACAAATTGTCAAACATTGGTCATACAGTTGATGATACAGATCTTGTAACCATTACAATGAATGGTGTCACTGATGATTACCAAATGTTCATCACTGCGATAAATGCCAGAGAGAAGATCCCAAAATTTGAAGAGCTGACAGGAATACTGATGCAGAAAGAAGAAAGAAGATCATCTCTGAAGCCCTAGAGTGCCGATCTTGCATTAATGGCGAAGAAAAACTTCTTCAAAGAGAAAGGAAGTCCACAACAACAAAATGAAGCAAACTCACACAAAAGACCAAATCAGACCCAAGG
>APFE030581706.1:2772-13335 GCA_000404065.3 Pinus taeda
TTATTAAAATTGAACTTTATCTAGATTTAGTGATATTATGATGGTGGAGAGGATGGGCATTGTGGAGGATAGTTTTTGGTCAACTCCAAAGTTTTTAAGATAGAAATTTTTTTTGAAGTGTTTTGTTTATTTGGTGAAAGAAATCTATTTGTTTTTACTGAAATTGTAACATTTAAATTATCTAATAGAAATCCAATTTGAGAAATTAAAATAGGAGTAGATTGATTGCAATAACAATGAGTTGGGTGTGAGTAAAATAGATTTCTAGATTTACTCATAATTTTTGTATATGTGTTTGGGAGAAGCACTGAATCTCGATGGTTTGGGAGTTATGGATCCCATCCATGAGTAAAACAACCTTTATGATTCAACAAATCACTTAGTCATGGTCACGTTGTTTTTTTCTTATTATAAATATGTGAGAAAAAATTAACACAGTGGTGTGATTGAAAAGTATTTTTTTAATTAAACCTTTATTGATGAAGGATCCATTTATTATCAAAACATTTTGATTGAAGAGCAAAATTTTAGACATAACGTTCCTTGACGGCCAACATAAAAACCCAAAACGTCAAAAAAAAATTATTTGACAGGTAATAAAGAATCCAAATTCCAACCCTGCCTACCACTGGTCCCAGACCAGTATCATTGATCCCAGATCAATGGAGGTCATCCTAGCATAGGGAGTATGGTAGATACAACGATGCATTCATCGATACTACTATGGTCCCTAACTTCAATTTCCTGCTCATTGATTAGATGAGAGGTACTTCCCATGAGTCTCAGATTGCATGGGTAGGATGTCTCGACAGGAGAACTTAATCAATCTCGTCCTCACAGGAGAACACATCAATCCTACTACAATCGCCATGGAGAACACATCAATACAGGCTGCCAATGGAGAACACATTAATCCAGGCCTCACAGGAGAACACATCAATCCTGCTACAATCGCCATGGAGAACACATCAATCCAGGCCTCACAGGAGAACACATCAATCCTGCTACAATCGCCATGGAGAACACATCAATCCAGGCCTCACAAGAGAACACATAAATCCTGCTACAATCGCCATGGAGAACACATCAATCCAGGCCTCATAGGAGAACTAATCATCTTGCTACACAGGAGAGCGAATCATCCTGTTCCACAAGAAAGCGAATCATCTTGTCCCACAAGAGAGCAAATCATCTTGTTCCAGTGCGCACCACCAGGGGAGGGTGAGTCACCCTGTGGTCGTATGTTGCTCCAGTAAGAACCGCAAGCCCTCAGAGCTCCTAGAGCTCAATGTATGCAACATGCAGGACCCTTGTACAAGGGTTTCTTGACGACTCCAAGTTGTTTGGGAAAATCACAGATAAGATCTTTCCTCGGGGCTTTGACAAGGTGTATCGCCCTGTACATCATCTTAATGCAATGTGAGCCTCTTTGCTATTCGACTTACCATATCCCAGATGATGTCTATCTGCTGGAGCAATCGTTGAATACGGGATTCCTCAATAATCGAAGCCCACCTCTGGTTGTTACAGAGAATCACAGTGGTATGTGTTCAAACAGCTCATTGAAGAGCTTCCCCAACCAAGCAGCTTCATACAAGATCATACCCGTAAATATGTATCCGGTCTCGGCAGTGCTTATGGAAACCAACTTCTGCTTCTTGCTCATCCATTATATCGAAGCAGAATTCAAAGAGAAACAACACTAAAAAGTGCTCCAATGATCCTCCACACTACCTGCCTAATCAGCATTCGAATAATCATGCAGTTTCATATTTTCGGCAGTGTATCTCAATCCATGAGAGATTGTGTCCTGAATACATCTCAGAAGATTCTTGGCACCAATCTAGTGAGGCTCAACCAAATATGAGCTCACAATGTTAACTGCAAAACATATGTTCGGACGAAAGTTCACCAAGAACATCAACGCGAATGAGTTTTATGTTCGGACGGAAGTTCACCAAGAACATCAACGCGAATGAGTTTTTTGAAACTCAGAGCCATTTCCCAAATCTGGTCCAACATCACTACCATATAACTTCTGAAAGTTAAGATCCTCGAGGTAGTCATAGGCTTGTAGTCCACCATACCAAATCTTTTCAAAATCTTCACCACATATTTTCCTTGAGATAGGAAAAATTCCCTTGGCTTCTGCCACATTTCAAGTCCTTGGTTCCTCATTTCAAATTCAGAAGCCAACTCCTTCTTACATTTGTGAATGAGAGGGTATGCACCTGTTAGAAAGAGGTCATCCACATATAACAACAGTATGAGAGGCTTGTCATCTTCAACCTTAAAGTAAAGGTTAGGATGGACTTCACTCCTAGTGAATCCCAACTTCATCAAGTAGCTATCGATCCTCTCATACCATGCTCGGGGTGCTTGCTCCACATAGACCTCTTCTTTGATCGAACCATGCAAGAATGTGGTCTTGACATCCATCTGATGTAGGTTCCATCCTTGTGAAGCCACAAGGGCTATGATCAAGCGGATGGTCGTATATCTGGCAACAGGTGCAAATATCACATCATAGTCTATACCTTCCTTCTGAGAGAAACCACGAGCAACAAAACGAGCTTTATACTATTCCGTACTTCCATCTGCTGCAACTTGATCTTGTAAAGCCATTTTGAAGTATCAATTGTCTTGTCCTGGGGTCTGGGAACTACTTCCCAGACATCATTCTCCATAATAGTCATAGCATCCTTCCATACTTGATGCTTGACGGCATCTGAGAATGATGAAGGCTCATTTTGTATGATTGTGCTCATACTGGTCAGGTATCCCTGATACCTGTTGGGTTTCTTACTTTCACGGAAGGTTCCTCAGGATGCAGCATGTCTTTTAGCATCATCAAGTATCCCCCTAAGCCATGAAGGCCTCTTCCTGGAAGAGGAAGGCTCAGGTGGATAAATAGGATCCATCGGTTCTTCCACATCAGGCATTGTTACATCATCTACCCATAGAGACAGCTTCCACAATTGTACGGTGCCACACCATTTTGCTTTGGAGTATGTGGTGTACTAGTCTCCCTCTTAATGCCAACCTTAGGTATGCCTGAGTGAACCAACTATAATATATCGGAGGTCTTGCTTAGGCTTGAGGGGAATGGTCCCCTTTTGAGCTTTCCTCTGGCACATCCCGAACATACACCTTTTTCTACTTGGAATGCGGGCATCCCTGTTACCATATGTCTTACATCGAGTAGATCTTTGTAATGAAGGTGGGCAAACCTCCAATGCCAAAGTTCAGACTGAAGAGATGTGTCATAAGACATGACACCTACTTGACTTTCATCGACCTGATATAATGAATCAACACGAAACCCAAGAGTAAAGGCATCTTTAACATTATTTTTCGATACACGTACCTTGTCATCGCTGAGGGTTACCTTGTAGCCTTTGTCTTCCATTGCCGAGATGGACACCAGGTTCTTTTGGAGGTCAGGTGCATTTAATACATCTTGGAATTTCTAGCCTTCTTGAATGGTTGTCCTCTTCTTTGATTTCCAACATTCCTTTTACCTTTGCTATTGAATTTTCCATCCCTTTGATTACCATGAGAGGGATTTTGATCATCGTCACGGTGAGAGTCCTTTCTATCAGGGCATTCCCTTGCATAGTGACCTGCTTTATTACAAATGTAACATCGTCCTTTTCTTCCCACCTTAGGTCCAGCCTTTCTTTTCAATTTAGACTCGGAATTATTTCTTTTCTTAGCATGAGAAGAAAAGGCAGCAGGAGGACCTTTAGGCAAGGGCATTTCTTGCTCTTCTACCCTTGTTTCTTCGGTGCTTGCTCTTGCTCTTGGTCGGGCTTTGTCTCCACCTTAGCTCTGATTCCATGTTAAGTTATGGTATGTTCTATGCTTATAACAATTTACTTCTTTTTCTTATTATATTCCATAGATTAGCAATCACATGTACATAAAGTAAAGTGCAAATAGAACATTAAACGATCGACAGAAAACAAGCCAAGACAAGAGACACAAGATGTGGCAGCTAGCTAGGGACAAAGCCCACAATGTGTGGGGAAACCCTTTGATCAAATCTTCTTTTATCTTCAATAATTCAGCAGAGAGAAATAGTACAATAAATCTGATTTATATTAGCAGTAGCAAACCTTAGATCAACAACATTAGCGTTAGCGGCTTCATTATCAAACTAGGGCAGACGATATCTTACAAACCGACCGTCGGATCGGCTTGATTCCACCGCCAAAAGTTGCGGCTTCTAGAGGAGGTTCAGATGAACCTACAACGCAGTTCAGATGAGGAGATCTTTTGGTCCACGCAAGTCAAACTTCACTTCTGCAGTTGCAGCTTCAGTTTCAACAGCTTCCTTCAAACTAGGGCAGTCGAGATCTTGCAAACCGTCCGTCGGATTGACTTGATTCCACCACCAAAAGTTGCGGCTTTTAGAGGAGGTTCAAATGAACCTACAGCGCAGTTCAGATGAGGAGATCTTCTGGTCCACACAGGTCAAACTTTACTTCTGCAGTTGCAACTTTAGTTTCAGTAGCTTCCTTCAAACTAGGGCAGTCGATATCTTGCAAACCGTCCGTTGGATTGACTTGATTCCACCACCAAAAGTTGCGGCTTTCGGAGGAAGTTCAGATGAACCTACAACGCAGTTCAGATGAGGAGATCTTCTGGTCCACGCAAGTCAAACTTTACTTTTGCAGTTGCAGCTTTAGTTTCAGCAGCTTCCAGCTTCACATGTGTGAGGGAGAGACCCTTTTTTGCGTAGTAGAGAAGAGACTCTTTTTTGCGCAGTAGAGAGAGAGAGATGTGATGAGATGAGTGAGTGCAAATGAGGAAAAGTCCTCCTGTATTTATACACAACTGTGATGTTTGAATAGATGCGACTATTGAACTTCTGAGCCTACATGAGTTGTAGGTCGGCTTCATAATAATTCCATAATCAAAATAAATTCATATCTCCATGAATACTTATCGGAATCGGATGATCTTTAGATCAATCCTACACCTCTCGACGAGAGGAATCTAATGAACATATTATCAGCGATGAATAAGATGACCCACATGAAGTTTGGGCCTAGTTGCCAATTTTAACAGAGAGGAACTTTATTTATGAATCCACGGAACCACAGCCCTTGAACCTGTACCTCACATAGCTTGCAAACTTACACAGGGAAGGGGGAGGGCCCATACGCAAGTCACTTATGCTTAAGAGTGAATGATTTATTGAGGCTTATTAGTTTCGGAGTTGGGACGGTAAGGGGCGGCCAAAGGTAACCGATGAGTCTTCCAAGAGAGGCGTTACAACTCACCCATTGAAAAATAACAATCCCACCAAACACAGGGAACATCTCCCCCAATACCAAGTAGACTATAATTAGTTCTCTTACTGGATTGCAGCTTCCGGGAGAGGAGTTCCAATTGAATGAACCACCAATATATAATACCCATTATTACCTAGCTCATGTACCAATCATACTCACCCATCCCCATCATGAAATGATTAGTGTCACCATCATTCTCCAGCCCGCATTCACAATTCAATACGTATCCACGCATTCTTGCATTCCCAACTGTGCCCAACATTCCCCAGATCACGGCCCAATATGAGCCAATGGAACCTTCGATGGGATTCTTCTTGTCTTTCTTTGAATCGAGGGCATATGAGGTACGAACCTGCTAACCATATGGGAGAGGAGAATAGATCAATCCTGTGAAACCACATGCTCATATATAATGTAAGGGCACTGCCATGCTCGGAGTTTCCCTCGGAAACTTCCGGAGTTACCTTAAGCAAGCGCCGTAGGAGGGGGGTAATCCTTGCTCTCTCTTTGGTCGAGCAAGCGGCTTTGCGCCTTGCCCGGAAAGTGATTGATTGATTGATTGCCCACATCTACAGAGAGGGGTGGGGCGGTACCATGGACAGACGAATTCATGCTTGAGCTTGGCAGTCCTACCGATCGATACAGAACACAAGGTTACTACAGCACCTCACAGAGCATAATGACAATAATTGCCAGTCAGAGCTCGGATGGATCATTGGCTGGGCTTGGATGGGATACTCAGATACTCAACCGGGCTCAGTTTATCAGCTACCCAGCTTGGATACTTCAACTGCGCTACTTGACTTGGATACTTGGTTGGATACCGGGTAGATTGGGAAAGACTATGCTGGGATACTCACTGTTGGAAATAATACTGAGAGGGGGGGGGGGGGAATCAGTATTAGCAAATCAATAACTTTTTCATTTTCATACTCAGATTCATATACACTACCTTAGTTAAGGGAACCAGCGTGTATACGCCACTGTGTTTAATGCAACTAGCGTATATCCAGTAAACTTATGATTCAGTGAATCCATTATATGTTGACCTTTAATCAGAGCATCAAAACTTCATTAATCATATAAATAGTAAACAGCTGCAGTAATACAGAACAAATCATCACACATAAGAAGCACACATGAACACCATGATATAAGGTGGAAACCCAATGTGGGACAAAAACCACCTGCTGCTGTTTTATTTAAGTTAAGAAAAACCTGTTTACAATCTTGTACTGGCGCTGACTCATACCAGTACGCGAGCATCCACTTGCAGAAGGCTACAACCTTCTCTCGTTCTCCAGCTTCTCCTGGAAGGGAGCTACAACCCCCTAGCTCTTGTACTAACTGATATATTTACTAATACATAGGCGCCAGCCTATAGAAGGCTACAACCTTCTCTTTTCTTCCGGGGACCACGTTTCATAAATTTTCAGACTGGATCCATCAAGACAAAACAATCACCACTGTAATACAACCATCAACTATATCTGCAACATCAATCTCTGAATCACCCAACAACTGAATTACTGAAACCCTATCATCAAAACATAGTCACCAGTACATAGAGCAGAACTCAGAACTCTGCAACAACCACTAGAACCAACAACAACCTCAAATATCAAATCTCATAATGTATACGCTACTTGGCTGTGTCGAACCAGTGTGTATATGCTCTTTAACCAAAGGGAACCCGCGTATAGATTTGAAAATAATTACTTATACCTTCGCTGCAATTTTCAACTTCAGATATACCGAGAACATAAGATATAAAGGATAAGACATGCGTCAATATTCAGATCTATTCATGATCATACCATATAATGATAATGCATTTTAGTCTTCATGATCTCGGTTCATCAACCTTCATTTGCCACATAGGTGCATCCTTAACAATGCATCACATACCCATAACCAGCATACTAGATCTCACACTTCATCAGATATTCATCATTTGCACACTTGCTTTTGGTCTAATGATCTTCTCCTCATATAGGTTTAGGCCTCTCTCAATACCATGGTCCAAAACCACGTAGGACCAATACCTTGGATCCAATACCTGCGGTCAATACCTTGGACCAAATACCAAAATACCATGGACCAAAACTTAGTTTTCCAACCTATACGTGCTTTCCCTTCTGTGAAACAACATGTGTATGACATACGCGCCTTTTGTTCTGCTAACCTGCGTGTATACGCACCTTTGTCAAGGTGAACCAGTGTATACCTCTTTCTGATAATTAATTCTTTGCTCTTGACCTGCTGTACTATGATCTGTCATCTGAGTGAGTTGCCATCAAGGACAACACCTGTATCATACATGTATCATAATGCCAACAATCTCCCCCTTTGGACTTGATGGCAACCACCACACCAAGTCACTCTCCCCCTTTGACATCAAGGGCAAAGGGCGGACCAAGAAATTTTCTCCCTTAATATACATTATGCTGTCCATACTCCCCTTGAGTACATGCTGAAATTTCTGATTGAGCTCTCCCTCTGTACATGCCAAGATGTACCAATCCGTCCATGCTCCCCCTGAGCACATGCAAGGTCCACAAAAGAATAACATGACTCTATACATACATCGCCAATGACCTTCCTATCACCAAAGACTCATACATACATCAATCTCCCAACCAAGTGGGGATACACCATTTTTGACTCATCCACCCAACCAAGTGGGGATATACCAAATGTTTATACATGACTCAAAAAGAAGAAACATTACATCATCCATCCCATGCATAGTGAGGTTACAAATCAAAGACCAGCAATCTAATCAAGACCATGATAGTCATCAACAACTATCATACACCATATATTATGTGCACCATAAGCATTAGCATCCAGTCCTGTAACCTGCAATACCATTCTTTTGACCAACCAACAATAAGTAGCAAGATGTATCATTTAGCCACATAAGCATCATCACCAAAGACTTCTAACCATAATGCCAACAATGTATTATTTGAAGTATATGCTCCCCCTGAACCTGTGCCATGCCATCATCAAACAGTGACTGAATCATATCAAACTTTTGTACTGCTTCTTTTCTTCAGAAGATCATATGCGTGACTGTGTAGCGTCTAACTCGCGTATATACGTGACTTTTCTTCATAAAAGCTGCGTATGAAAATCAGAACACTGAAGTTTTACACTTTCAGCTTCCCTTGGGTCTGTTATGTCTGCAAATTGAGCTATGCCACATCTTTCTGACAATAATTCTGTCTTCTTCAATAACTGGGATTGTGATGATGTATGCTCCTCTTGGTCTGGTGTCCGAATTTTGCTCCTGCATTCCTTTACTTTATGTCCAAACTTGTTACATGCATAACATCTTACATGTTTCATATTCCTTTTATTGCAACCAATAGCTTTGTGACCAAACATATTGCAAGCAAAACAATATCCCTTAAAATATCTGGAACGTGATGATCTTTCTGTGTGATGGTTTTGAACCATTCTTTTTCTACATCTGGCTACAACATGTCCAAGATTATGACATTCATAACATTAAACATTACTCATCGGAGGAAATAACTGCCTATCACTTCCATAGTTGGGAGCAAAAGATCTTCTTTGAAGAATTTCTTTCATTTGTTGTTGTTGGGGTTGACCACTTATCTCCTTGTTGATCATTTTAGATTTTGCATTAGAATTCCTTCCCTCACCCTGTGAGCTAGATTCACCTTCAACAGTTTCATAAAAGCCAAGATCAGTTTTGATAGGGGATCTTTGACTACTAAGAATATCATCCAAAATCTTAGTACTGTCTTGAAATCATAACAGTTTATCCTTTTCTTCTAATTTACCTTTTAAGATATTTATCTCAACCTGATGTTGTTCTTCCTTTTCCAGATATTGCTTCTTTATGTTTTCTTCAACTTTTCTTCCTTCTTCCACTTGTTGCCTCAATTCGAGCACTTCATGTTCTTGTTCTTTAAGAGCTTCTTCATTCTGCTTCTTTGATTTTTCAAGATCTTCTTTTAGAGAGAGGATCTTAGATTCAAGTCTCTGGATTGTTATGCTCTGATCTTTTACTACATCCTGCAGCTGCTCCCTTACTCTGGTTACTGTCTCCAGCTGATCTTTTAATCTGGTAACTTCTTCTTTTTCTACGTCATTATTTTCATATGCCATGAGAAGTTTAATTTATTGATTGTCTTCATCATTATTGGATGAGTCATTACTATTATCATAAGTAAATAACTTCCATTACCTTCTTTAGACATCTTTCCTTTGTTACGAGGGCATCTAGCAGTGTAATGACCGACTCTACCACAAGAAAAACATTTGAATGGTAGCTTACCTTTGAATCTTTGAGATCCCCGTTGAAGATTCTTGACAAAATTTACCTCATATTCTTCTTTTGAAATGTATCCTGATTCACTGAGTTTTTCTTTTCCCTTTGCTAATACTTTAAATGCGGCTTCTCTCATATCTGATGGTCCTCCTTTTCTCATTTCAAAAGCAGTGAAGATTCTGTGACGCTGCGTCATAGTGATATTCTGCAGATCCTCCTTTTTCTTCTATGGTAGACACTTTGGATTCAAATTTAGCAGACAAGGATCTCAAAACTTTCTCAACTAAGACAACTTCCTTAATTTCTTCACCCAGATTCTTCATACAATTGACAATCTCATCTATGCGTAGGAAGTAATTAGCTATGCTTTCATTACTATGCATCTTAAGAGTTTCATACCGTATTCTGAGAGTTTGAAGGTTAGCAACGTTTTACCTGATCATCTCCTTCTTAGCTTAGAATGATTTTGTCCCATATTTCTTTGGCTGATTTGAATTGCATGACCTTGACAAACTCTGATTTTGACAAACTTCCCAATAAGATAGTAACAACTTTGGCATTGAGTTCATATTGCTTTCTACCTACTGTATTTGTATCCCATATTTCTTTGGCTGATTTGAATTGCATGACCTTGACAAACTCTGATTTTGACAAACTTCCCAATAAGATAGTAACAACTTTGGCATTGAGTTCATATTGCTTTCTACCTACTGTATCTGTAGGAATTGCTGATGGATAGGTATATCCTCCTTCCACGATTCCCCAAATATCCGTTCCAAGCGATTGTAGATAGGCTGAAGTTCTTATCTTCCAGTAAGCATAATTGCTCCCATCGAAGATTGGTGGTCTGATGGATCCCTCTCTTTCTTGATTACTCATCCAGATGGATCTTCCTTTAAGCGATCAAGCTACTTCTGAAGGACCTCCTCTGATACCAATTGTTGGAAATAACACTGA
>APFE030581706.1:13720-41458 GCA_000404065.3 Pinus taeda
ATCAGTATTAGCAAATCAATAACTTTTTCATTTTCATACTTAGATTCATATATGCTACTTCAGTTAAGGGAACCAACGTGTATACGCAACTGCGTTTAATGCAACTAGCGTATATCCATTAAACTTATGATTCAGTTAATCCATTATATGTTGACCTTTAATCAAAGCATCAGAACTTCATTAATCATATAAATAGTAAACAGGTGCAGTAAAACAGAACAGATCATCACACATAAGAAGCACACATGAACACCATGATATAAGGTGGAAACCCAATGCGGGACAAAAACCCCTTGCTGCTGTTTTCTTTAAGATAAGAAAAACCTGTTTACAATCTTGTACTAGCACATACTCATACCAGTACGCAGGCATCCACCTGTAGAAGGCTACAACCTTCTCTCGTTCTCCAACTTCTCTTGGAAGGGAGCTACAACCCCTTAGCTCTTGTACTAGCTGATATATTTACTAATAGGTAGGCTCCAGTCTATAGAAGGCTACGACCTTCTCTTTTCTTCCGGGGACCACGTTTCATAAATTTTCAGATTAGATCTATCAATACAAAACAATCACCACTGTAATACAACCATCAACTATATCTGCAACATCAATCTCTGAATCACCCAACAACCGAATCATTGAAACCCTGTCATCAAAACATAGTCACTAGTACATAGAGCAGAACCCAGAACTCTACAACAACCACTAGAACCAACAACAACCTCAAATATCAAATCTCATAATGTATACGCTATTTGGCTGTGTCGAACCAGCGTGTATACGCTCTTTAACCAAAGGGAACCCGCGTACAGATCTAAAAATAATTTCTTATACCTTCGCTGCAATTTTCAACTTCAGATATACTGATAACTTAAGATATAAAGGATAAGGCATGCGTCAGTATTCAGATCTATTCATGATCATACCATATAATGATAATGCATTTTAGTTTTCATGATCCCGGTTCATCAACCTTCATTCACCACATAGGTGAATCCTTAACAATGCATCACATACCCATAACCAACATACTAGATCTCACACTACATCAGATATTCATCACTTGCACACTTGCCTTCTGGTCTAATGATCTTCTCTTCCTTATATAGGTTTAGGCCTCTCTCAATACTATGGTCCAAAACCACGTAGGACCAATACTTTGGACCCAATACCTAGGGGGACCAAATACATGGACCAATACCAAAATACCATGGACGAAATACCACAGACCAAAGCTTTGTTTTCCAACATGTACGCGCTTTTCCTTTTTTGAAACAGCGTGTGTACGACATATGCGCATTTTGTTCTGCTAGCCCGCGTGTATACGCACCTTTGTCAAGGTGAACTAGCGTATACCTCTTTTTGATCATTAATTCTTTGCTCTTGACCTGCTGTACTATGATCTGTCATCTGAGTGAGTTGCCATCAAAGACAACACCTGTATCATACCTATATCGTAATGCCAACAATTCTGGTTAAAAAGAAGGATGGGACGTGGATGATGTGTATTTACTACCAGGCACTCAACAAAAATACCATCGAGAACAGGAATCCTATCCTTGGGATCGATGAGTTACTAGATGAACTACATGGAGCAATTTACTTTTCAAAGATTGATCTACAATCAAGATATCATCAAATTTACTAGATGAACTTCATGGAGTAGTTTACTTTTCAAAGTTTGATCTATGATCACGATATCATCAAATCTGGGTTCAAGAGCAAGATGTGCCGAAGACAACATTTCGATGCCACTACGGACACTTTGGATTTTTGGTCATGCCATTTGGTCTAACCTATTCTCTCGCCACATTCCAATCCTACATGAATTGCATTTTCAACAAGCATTTGAGGAAATTCTTACTAGTATTTTTTGACAACATTCTCACTTACAACAAGACATGGGAAGATCACTTGGGGTACTTGGATGAAATTTTGAGCATAAAGCAACAACAATATCTCTATGCCAAGGCATCGAAATGTGAATTTGGAATGACAGAGATTCTTTATTTGGGACACATAATTAGTGTGGAAGGAGTTTAGGTACGCCAAGAGAAGATTGAAGCAATATTGGATTGGCCAACACCCAAGAATCCGATCAAGTTGCGAGGATTTTTAGAATTTGTAGCTATTTCCAATGATTCGACAAGGGCTTCTCTCAACTAAGCACACCATTGATAAATTTAACCAATAAAGGAGCATTCAAATGGGCAGAGGAATCAAACAAAACCTTTAATAAACTCGAAGAAGTAATGAGCTCATGTCCAATTCTGGTCCTCCCCGACTTCAGTCAACCCTGTGTTAGAATGTGACGTATCAGGGGAAGGAACACGAGCAAAAGTAATACTAAAGACTAGAGGACTCCCCTCTTGATGGAATATTCCAAGAACAAATTTGCTTCTGCTTTGATGGACAGTCTCATCCAAGATAGTTAATGATATTATTTACTATAAGGACATGATATACTTGCTTCCCGAATCTATGCTTAAGGAGAAAATCTTGAACGCTGCACATGATGTACCATCAATTGGGAAGTAGGGATTCTTCAAAACTTATCGACGGATCAGGGAACAATTTTCATGGAAGGGTCTCGAAGATGACGTATTAAAATATGTCAAGGAATGGATAACATGCCAACAGATAAGGAGCATTTGTATTCTGCATGTTTACTCCAACCTTTATCAATTCTAGAACAAAAATAGGAAATCATCTCAATCGAATTCATTACAGGACTACCCAAAGCACAAGGCAAAGATTGCATCTATATAGTGGTTGACAGATTGATGAAATTCACACATTTCTTTGTGATTCCCACTAATTACTCAACCAAACATGTCGCATAACTTTTCTTCACGGAAGTTTTCAGGCTTCATGGACCTGCCTAAAACTATAGGCAGTGATCGAGATAGTAGATTTATGGGGGCATTTTGGTAGGAACTCTTAAGGGGTTGAGACAAAATTAACCCCAAGCACTAGCTATCATCTGCAAACAGATGGCCAGACAAAGATCATGAACAAATGGATTGAGGGATACTTATGTAACTACGTGATGGGTTAGCAGAAGGCATGGATCAAATGGCTATACCTCGGGGAACATTGTTACAATACCACTTATCATGTCTATTGGGATGACACCTTTGATAGCACTGCATAGTTATGATGCTCCATCCTTTCTTGACATTGTCTTTGGAGACAACAAGGCCCTATTAACTAAAGATTGGATTCAAGGAAGCTAGGATATTCTCAGGACACTCGGAGAAAACATGCAGGCAACCCAAAATCGGCAAAGGATTTACACAAACCAACACCAAACATAACACAATTTTGAGATAGGAGATCCTGTATTTTTGAGGTTGCAACCATATAGGCAATCTACACTAAAAAAAGTGGTGCAGAAAAGCTAAAACGAAGATTTTATGGATCCTACAAAGTTTTTCGGAAAAGAGGAGAGGTGGCGTATGAGTTAGAGTTGCTAAAAGAAATCACAATTCATAATGTCTTTAGGTAACTACTTCTATCGATTTGCCTCCTTTGGATGAAGAGGGACAACTGGAACTAATCCCAGAAGCAATCATGGGATTACGAGAAAAGAAACGAAGAAGCAGAGTGATTTCAGAATATCTTATTAGATGGAAGAATATGCTAGAAGAAGACACCACATGAGAAAGAGAACTAGTCTTACAACACCCAAATTTGTAATTGCTTGAGGGAAAGCAATTTCAGGAAGGGGGGACTGTAATGTCCTCTCCAAATTGATGGGCTAATGGAGGACAAAATAGCCTATTCGATTCCATAGGCTATAGTCTTGATAAAGGAGTAAAAAACCCAATTTTTCATATGTTGGGGCAACATTGGGCAAAAGTTGGGTCGGTTGGGGATTAAAAACCCAAAATTAGGGGTTGCACCCATAACCCCTCACATTTTGGAGCCCATGGAAAATCTAAATAGAGGAGAGTTGAGGTCAGATCAATCATCATCACGTGTGGATTAGGGCTGCGGGGGAGCACCCCCTTTGAATCCGCTCCCAAAGTGCACTCCCCTCAGGAGCTCATCAGGAGTGACCCCGGGAGTGCGCTCCCATAAAAAATTTCGCTCCCTGCCCTATACAGAGCGATAGTGGGAGCGAACACTCCCGTTTGCTTCAAGAGCGAATTTTTAAATTGGAGAGCAATATGGGAGCAATCGCTCCTACACATAGAAAAGCGATCCTTGAAGAAAAAAGATGCACACATTTTTTTGGAGGGAGGGGAGGGGCCAAAATAAATAAAAGGCCTCCTCCCTTCCCACAATGCATCATTTGCATGATTGAGAGGGCATAAAAGGGCTTTTGGAGCATGAGTTGATGAGGTGAGTGAGAGGAAGATTGAGAAGGTTTGAGGTTGAGGAGTTTGCAAGGGAGATTGAAGGCTACCATTTGAGAGAGCTTGGGATTGAAGGCACCACCATTGGAGGGCCTAAGAGGTAGTGTCTAATCCCATTCTTTTATTTTTTCCATGTAGCATTTGTGTTTTCTATATGTTGAATGAAAGATTATCTCTTCTCTCTTTCCCAATTCCCATTCCTCCTTCATTTTATTGGAGGCAAGAAACTATAACTCCACCAAACATGATGGGTATATGGCTTGGCATTCTCTTGTTGGTTCCTTTTTTTGTTATGATGGTGTTGGGGAGTAGAAGAAAGAGGAGTGATGAAGTGGGTAGTGGTGGATTAGGAAACCCTGGAGAAGAGGAGTACGAAGAGGAAGAGGAGGAGGAGGGTAATGAGAGTGGAGATGATGATGGAAAGAAAACCAAGGTAGGCCAAACCCCCTTGTGGAAATATATTTCTAGGCTTTGAGGAGGGAAAGGGGGTAGAACCACTAAATTTACGTGCCCCCATTACAAAATCACTTACACATGTTTATATACCCATGCTAGAAAGCGCATCTCTGTGGGAAAATGGCATGGGTTGGAACTAAGCAAATAGGAACCAAAACTTGTGGAATTGTGTCAGCATAACAAAGATCCAAATACATAAGGGAAGTGGAGGAAGCCCAATACAAATCTAAAAGATCAAAGGGTGACTTTGAACATGACACCACTAGCGCACAATCACATAGACTAAGAACTCCATCAGCTTCCACCCATGGTAGTGGATATAGTGGCACAAACACAAACATCCCTTTAAGGCGTAGAACCATATTAAATTTCCTTGATCAAGGGTGTAGGGATGATGTGGATGCAAAAAATTTCCCATTTCTCTATGCTCGTGGGATATCATTCAATGTTCTTTGCTCACCTTATTGGCATGAAATGGTTTTCACCATCAATGATGCCCCTAAAGGATACAAGAGCCCTATGTATGACAAAGCTAGAACCGTGGGATTTGATCATGAAAAAGCCAAAATAACAAATGATTTGGGTAAATTCACAAATGGTTGGAATGACTATGGGGTATCCATTGTATCTAATGGCTGGACACATGTAAAAGGCAAGCCATTGATAAGTGTTCTTGGTGTGTTTGCTATTGGTGCAGTGTTCCTTTCAGCACATGATTACTTAGAAAATTTTAAGACCGCTATCAACATTGCAACACCATTAATTTAAACAATTGAAAGTATTGGGCCATACAATATCATCCAAGTGATCACTGATAATGCTTCTAATTGTAAGGCAACGGGGGCAATCTTTGAGGATAAATACTCCAACATATTTTGGTCTGGGTGTTTGGTTCACACAATGAACCTTTTGATGCATGACATTATTAAGATCAAGGAACCTCAATACAGATGGATTGGTGAATTGTACAAGAGAGGCAAGAGAATGATAAAATTTATTACCAATCATAGCAATACCCATGGGCTTTTCTGCAGTCACTCAAGGTTGGAGCTATTGAATCTTGGGAAGACTAGATTTGCTAGCTATTACCTCACCTTTTGGCGCCTTTTGAAGGTAAGAGAGTCATGGGCTAGCATGGTATCAAGTCCATTTTGGCAGGTATTAAAGGACAAGGCTCTAACTACAAATTACAGGGAAGCTTTTGAAGAGGTGGATGAGACCACTCTCCATGGTCTATTTTGGGCACGTGTAAGGGATGTTTTGCAATACCCCAAGCCCATTTATAACATGATTTCTTTTGCAGATACAGATGCACCAATGATTGGGGCAAATAAAAGATATTGTTCAGCCAAAATTTCCCAACTTGTATGATCATATTTACAAATATGTGTGCGCATGGTGGGATAAACTTAATGTTCCACTACATGCCTTGGCATATATCCTCCTGCCAAAATACTACTCTCCATCATGGTTGGGCAAACTTGCACTTGGGGGTGGGGTTAGGACCAAACCCCATACAGATCCAGAGGTACACGCTGGGTATATGGCAACATTATACAAGCTAGTCCTTGACAGGGAGGAGTGTGCTAGATTGCATGGAGAATTAGTAAAATACTTCAGTCAAACTAGAGCATTTGGTTCTTTGCATGCAATGGAAGATAGGGACAGAACATACGTTGTCACATGGAGGAACATTTATGGGTGTGGGGGACCTTTGGCAAAATTGGCAATAAAAGTGCTTTCATAGGTTGTTAATGCTTCTTCTGCAGAGAGGTGTTGGAGCACCTATAGCTTCATCCATAATGTGAGAAGAAACTGCCTCAATGAAAAATGGGCAGAAAGCTTGGCTTTTGTGCATTACAACTTGAGGTTGTTGACACATTATTGTGAGCGGGCTCGCGCTGATACATCATATATGACTTGGAGCAACAACCCAAAGGAAGATAATTTGGAGGATGGAGCTATACATTTAGAAGAATTGGAAGCAAAACTTTTGAAAGATGATGATGAAGCAACAACAACAACAACCATGCCACCGCCATCATCCCGTAGCAGTGCTTGAGTTCCACAAGATTTGCTGCAACCTCCATCTGCAGCATCACATGGAGGTAATGTGCCTTCTGGTTTTGGACATGGTCATCTGACTACGCGGGAGGAGACTCCCAGCAGACCATGAGAAAATAAATTAGAAATTTATGGTGGCAAGGGCCAGAAGAAGCAGTAGATAATAGATTTAGTTGTTTTTCTAGTTTCTGGTAGCTTTTATAAATATTGACTCTTTCGTATTTATTACAATATTATTTGTAAACAATATATGACAATTGAAGTTTGAAGTTTGAAGTTGGCAATTATAACTCATTGGTAATGAAATTATGAATTATGAATATGATGCTTCGTGAAAGTTGAAAGTTGGAACATTTCATTTCATGTTTGATATTCTTTGTTATAGTTTGATAATGGTAATGGTTACAAGTACAATTTTAGTGATGACAAACGTTATATGTTGAATTTTGAAAGCTTGAAACTTTAAGATTGATGAATCACGAGACTTGATATGTTGTAACATGTAACTTGTGGACATGTGGTTTAATCTAGATGATTGATCTACATGTTGTTTAATCTAGATGATTGATCTTATATGGCTTAATCCATGTTTTTATGCTTTTTATATCTAATTCATCATTCTACATGCTTTTGTTGACATATATGCATCAAAATATATAAAAATATAGTTTATATAAAAATTCGCTCCTGAGCTTTTGAAAATGTCGCTCCCCACTCCTGCTCCCAAGCAACCTTGGTGTGGATCAAATCATCTGTTTTCTTGAGCTGTAGCTCTGAGGGTTTGAAGACCTCTCCTACTAATTTCAATTACCACCCTAGTTAGTAATTCTATCTTTATCTTTTCTATTTGTTTGTTCTGGAAACAGGGAAAACGTCCTAACTGAAGGAAGTGAGTTTGTAGGGAAAAATCAGAGGAAAAACAGGACAAATTCATGTGAGATCTCTTTGAAACAATTGAATTTTCTCTGAGCATGGACGCAATTATGAGACAACTGAAGTTTTTTAGGGCCGCAGGCTGAATTCTCTGTGGGAGCCTTAAATAAAGATAGATCAATGAAGCTCATTCCTAAAGCTTGAAGCATCTTCCTAGACAAGCAAAGAAGCAGATCGAAGTCCTATTCTCCATGCAATAAATTAATCTAAGGGAGGCCGAATCTCTGTTTGAAGTAGACGTCACCTTGCCTCTCTACTCCAAGATCGTTAGATGGTTAACACCAATTGTAGCAAATCTGAGGTAGCCAAAAACCATTCAATACGTGCTCAGTTGAGATAGAGGATATCTGAGGTCTTATGCGCTGGTAGTCCTGAAATCGCGGGAGAAACTTGGGCTCCTGTACATAATTATTGACTAAGGCCAGGAAAGGTTTCTGATCCAGCTCACGAGCAATAAAGAGGGTTTGGAAAGCCCTTGAAGGAAGCTGTATATAGAGAAGAGGAAATTATCAGTCCTAGTTGGGTATGTTCTGGATAATATTTGTAGAATAGTTTCCAAGGTTGTGGATCAAAATCGCTGGGATTTGGTTTGCACAATAGTTCAAGTTTGTGGAATTCAATTTGTACTGGTACTGTAGAATCTGGGTTGTATTGGCATTGTGGGACTTGCTACAACATTGTGTTAAATGTTATTGCGTTGTTATTAAGATCACACTTCTTGAAAATTTTGTATCATTGCTTGAATAAGAAAAAGGATTTTGTTGAAAACCCTAAGTTTCTTAAGGAAACCCTAGGGCAAAATTTCCCTAGGATACCACAGATTTTCTAGATAAATTTTGCAAATGCTAACCATGTGATGTTTGATTTGAAAGCAAAGATAAACCTGGATATTTATTAGTCTTCATCAAAAATTAAGTTCGCTGGATTGATACAATCCTCCATCTCTCTAAGATTCAACACTGACATGCATAAGCATACTTGATATGATTGGAAACAATAACTTCTTATAGACCATAACTGCAATCTTTGCTATTTACCAAAGAATTTTGGTCGTTGATTCCAAAAGAACCCATAACCACAAATACTTTTTTGATGGAAGTTTCTGCAATTTTGTTTTAGAAATATAAATTTCAAGTTTGTATATTGTCTTCCATTGTCCTTTTTGCGAGTGGGCCTTGTTACCCCTCATTTCAGCAAGGGTACATGTATACTTTTTCATTTTTGGTAGCATTATTGTAAGCCCAAAGAATGCAAGTCAAAATCCTTGTAACCCATGTGGAGGCCTTGTATTATGGTATCCTAGGCTTGTTATGGCCTGCTATGGCCAGTCCCTTTGGGTTAAGTCCCTAGTCCTGTTGTCCTATATAGAAATGAGGGGCTTTGGATGGGTCTTGCTGGGACTCATGATTTAGAGCTAAGTCACATGGTTCGGGTTCAACTACGATTAAGTTCAATTCAAATTCAAATTTTCCAATAAGTTTCAAATGAGGTTTGGCTTATACATTTTCAAATATATATGTGTGTGTATTGTATACATATTTATATATATTTATAAACATTAGAATAAGATATTAAATAAACATTAAAATGAAATATAAAGTAAAAGAATTAAAATGATTTACAACATAGTCATTAGAATAAAATATAAAATACGAACATAATGAAATATCACATAGATTACAAGTCTAGGGTTGGCTACATTTATGCAGTAGTTGATGGCGACTCTTGAGGGATGCCCGACTATAATATTACGAAGATTGTTACGATAGGATTGGTTGAGTCTTTTATCCTTTCCCTTCCATAGTTATTTCTGAAACGTTTAAGTGCAACAAATGGTCACTTGGTGAGAGAGGCATCGAAGCTTGAACGAAGGTTTACAAGCAGTCACATCTTGGTGAGCTCGATAAAGTTTATTGTTTACAGGCAGTGGGGACTCGAGCGGAAGGCAACGAGCTCTAATTGAAACTTTACAGGCAATAGGGAGGGAGGCAACAAGGGTCGAGCACTAGAAAAGGGTTCACAAACAGTGTACATAGAGGCCTGAGCAATTGTCAGAGATGTTTGAGATGCTGAACCCTAACTTGAACATACTACCAAATTTAAACAAACCTCAATTTTTTTTAGGTTTGTTGAATTTTGAATCTGAATGTTTAGGTTTAGTGAACCCTGTGACTTAGGTTTAGAGGAGCCATCAATTTGTAGGGGTGATAACATATTGTAGGACCAGTCCAGTGCATGTCCCTTGTGCACCTTGTCATTTCCACATGGTTGTGTCATTGAGTTTGTGTGCATTTTATGGCCATGGTATATTCAGTAGGCATTTCTCAACATGGCACTCTCATAGTTTTTCAACATGTTCACACTTTCCGAGGTAGTCCATATCTCCCAATTCATGTGGTTCCTGGAAAGGTAAAGAGGCAACATAGTCTCAAAATTCTCAACAAGAAATATAGATGACATGTCACATTGAAATGTTTTCCAAATTACGAAGGCATCATCAAGAAAGTGACAATCAAATGTGGTCCATCGGTTTGTGGCGTTTCCAAGTGGCATAACAGGGGCAAATTTTGATAGAATGAGACATGCAATACATCAGAAGTGGTCTATGAAATCAGCCAAACAAATTCTAGTTGGAATATTTTTTAGTTTCCCTAGGATGTTGGAGATCCTCATTTATTGCATGATGATGTCCTCACTAGATGCCATATGGGGTCAACAGACTTGGTGTGAAGGGAAAAAAACTAGTTGTTAAAGTCAAGAAAGGAGGAATGTTGGGGGTCAAAACTAGTTGCTTGATGGTCAAGGTGGATGCTGCATCTCAAGTGGACAAGAAAGTAAGTGTTTTAAGGTCATGTTTGTAGAATTTTGGTAGTTGTGGTCGGTCTTCATTTATTGTATAAGCCCACAAAATTAAAAGAAAATGAAAATATAAATATGATTGTAAGTCGTCTCCAAATAAAAGAGGGAAAAAGTAAAAACAATTTTGAATTTCAAATTTTGCCTCCAAAAGTTAAGTCGACCCCCTCCAAAAGGTACAGTTGGCTCAGTGAAAAGACACACCTATTCGGGCACTTTAACAACTATATATTGCCATTCATCCTCCCTCAGTTGGAGCAATTATGATCACTCAATTTCTTATATTTTTTGTCCACATGTGTGAAGGAGAGAGAGACAAGACTAGCCAGGTTTGCCCTGAAGTTTGATTCGTGTTGGTTTTTTTCTGGGCAGGTTGACCAAATTACTAAGGCAGTGGTAGAGGCCGAAATTTGGCTTGTTTGATTAAACATTGACCAACTATTACAGGAGGATGAAAAATCTCTATTTGACCAGGTTTGACTTGGGCTTGTTTATTAGGTAGTTTTGACTTATCTGGTTGGAAAAATCAAATTGTCTCTCTTGTTGAATTGGATAATTTCTCTAAGAAAAAGGTATTGGGTTTTTCCCTAGTTAGGGTTTTCCCAG
Organism: Pinus taeda; assembly: GCA_000404065.3. Taxonomy (NCBI): domain Eukaryota; kingdom Viridiplantae; phylum Streptophyta; class Pinopsida; order Pinales; family Pinaceae; genus Pinus; species Pinus taeda. The sequence goes on from APFE030581706.1 coordinate 24,994, forward strand.
TGTAAAATTTTTGTCTCTTGTGTTTGACTATCTCTTCATGATCATACTGCCATTATTGTTTTAAAGTTGAGATTTTCTATGTATAATTGCTTAATGATGAATGTGACACAAGAAGTATCAATTAAGAAATCATTGGAAGTAATTATCAATCTATAAGATTATAAAAACCAACATGGTATTAGAGCAAGGTTAATAACAACAACCATTGAGATTTTGTCTTCAAGGAGATTGAGGATTCCGTTCTTCCTGATCGAGTTTGTTCAGGAGGTTTTGTGCCCAAGAACGAGTACTAATCATATCTTGTTGGGCACCAAAAGACCTCAAGGTTGAATTTTGATGAGGGCCGAAAGGTCTCAGGATCAAATTCTATTGAGGGTTTGTTTATTAGGTAGTTTTGACTTTATTTGGCTAGAAAAATCCGATTGTATCTCTTGTTGAATTGGATAATTTCTCTAAGAAAAAATTATTGGGTTTTTCCCTAGTTAGGGTATTCCCAGGGTAAAATTTTTGCCTCTTGCGTTTGACTGTCTCTTCATGATCCCACTGTCATTATTGTTTTACAGTTGAGATTTTCTATGTATAATTGCTTAATGATGAATGTGACACAAGAAGTATCAATTAAGAAATCATTGGAAGTAATTATCATTCTATAAGATTATAAAAACCAACATGGTATCAGAGCAAGGTTAATAACAACAATCATTGAGAGTTTGTCTTCAAGGAGATCGAGGATTCTGTTGTTCCTGATCGAGTCTGTTCAAGGGGTTTTGTGCCCAAGAATGAGTACTAGTCAATTCTTGTTGAGCGCCAAAAGACCTCAAGGTTGATTTTTGTTGAGGGCCGAAAGGTCTCAGGATCAAATTCTATTGAGGGTTTGTTTATTAGGTAGTTTTGACTTTATTTGGCTAGAAAAATTCGATTGTATCTCTTGTTGAATTGGATAATTTCTCTAAGAAAAAATTATTGGGTTTTTCCCTAGTTAGGGTATTCCCAGGGTAAAATTTTTGCCTCTTGCGTTTGACCGTCTCTTCATGATCCTACTGTCATTATTGTTTTACAGTTGATATTTTCTATGTATAATTGCTTAATGATGAATGTGACACAAGAAGTATCAATTTAGAAATCATTGGAAGTAATTATCAGTCTAGAAGATTATAAAAGTCAACATGTTATTGAAGCAAGGTTAATAAGAGCAGCCATTGAGAGTTTGTCTTCAAGGAGATCGAGGATTCTATTATGCCTGACCGAGTCTATTCAGGAGGTTTTGCGCCCAAGAATGAGTACTAGTCAAACCATGTTGAGTGCCAAAAGGCGTCAAGGTCGAATTCTGTTGGGGGCCGAAAGGTCTTAGGGTCGAATTTTGTTGAGGGTCTGAGGCCTCAATTTTGTTGTAGGTGGGCTGAAAAGTCTCAAGGTGACCTTAGGAAGGTTGAAAGGCCTTAATATAACAACAGGAGAGGCCAAGAAGCCTCAAGTTTATGGCTAGGACCCACGGGTGTTGTCTTAGGCATGTGGGAGGCCAACAAGGCAAGGTTTAAGGGGTGCTATTCAGTATAAGGATTGATGAATTAGTTGCTGAAGTCTATTTCCCTTAGAATGGAAGGCAAGGAACCTAAAGGGAAAACCTCAAATTCTTAGTTCTCAGATTGAGATCATGGATCCTTAAGAAGTTTCATAAATGTGGCATCTACAAAGATGACATGATATACTGAATAGATAACATACATGGTTAAGTTTGCCTTAAGCTTGTAATCTAAAATTCTATGGAGTAGTTCTAGCCTGTCTTTGTGGTATGATTAATCATTTCTAATCTGGCATGGACAACATGTGATATGTTTTGATGCATAGTAATGATTTGCTCTGGCACAATAAAGGCGTTCTCTTTCTCTACTTTGTTTGAAGGGCGTGTTCTTATGGGTAATGAATTAAATCTTGACTTGGATTCAGCTCTAGAGCAGATCGACCAGGTCCACTATGTAATAGTAAGATCTGATGTCTCCATGAATGGTGCGAAGTTGTCAAAGCTTGATGAGGTTTAAGGGATAATGTTTGATATACAATCAGAGGTGGAGAAAAACTACTACCAGTAATATCTCTCCTTGCAATGAGCTAAGTTTGATAACAATAGGGTTTTGATTTGAATAAAGATTGGTGCAATTAAGGGTGGTGATTATGGTCTAAGTAACTTTATGCGAGCAAAGCTGTGGCTAGTAACATCTTTCCAATGTGGTAAATGCGAATGACCTCCAATATTAGTACTGCGTGGTAGTATGAGTGCTTGTGCAATGGTAAAACCAAATCTACAAGTGAAGCAATTCAAGGTGTAGTATGAAAAGATCTAAAGCTGATATCAATCTAAAGGCAATTTGATCACTGGTGCAACTTGGGATGGACACCTAAGTTTATAAGTTCTTTTGTCAAAGCACTTGGAATAAAGGCCATCGACTCAGTGAATTCGTTAAAAAATGCTGCGAGGGTTGTTATGAGAGGTCTTAAGAGTTTGTGAAACCCTATAATTAGACCTAGAATGTTGAATGATAGTAAAATTTATACATAACATGTAAATAAATTAGCTTGCAGTTGAGTCTTTGGTGTTATAAGTCGAGGACAAAGAAACCTTAGCTCATGCAAGGAAGAAAAGGAAAGCAACATGCTAATGATAAGGACGAGGATGATGAGTTTGCAGATGGATTTCTAATGATTTTTGCATGAAGGCAAAGATCAAGAGGGTGTTGGCAATTCCCTACAATCCTCAAATGATAAGTACTTTTTTTTTGTCCTCCTTGATTATTATTGCTTTATTATTAGTTAGGCTCTTGTCTTTGTTTTCTTCCCTAGGTTATAATCGTTTCTTCCATGACCTCCTAGTGAGGGTTGCGAGTACGTCGTAAAGGCTGCCAAAGCTCTAGCATCAGATGAAAAGAATTGGGAAGAACAAAGCAAAGTTTGTGACAAGAGGATTCTACTAGAATGATTTGTGTTCAAGAGGGAGAAATTGTACTAACAACTACAACTGTGCTTGATGACCGGAAGAGCTCCTATTTTAGAGGGAGCATGCAGGTCAACAAGTTTGAAGGATGCCATGATGAAGGAAATTGTGTCGAAGAGAAGTCAATGGTTACTTCCAAGTGGATCTACAGGATGAAGTATGCGGTAGATGGCAACAAAGAGAAGTAACGAGCATGATTCGTGAGGATTCTCCCAGAAAGAGGGAGAGGACTATGTGGAGACATTTGCTCTAGTTGTTAGGGACACTTCTGTTAGAACTATTATTCTGTTGCTTATATTATGGGTTGAAAATTACATCAAGTGGATGTGGAAACTGCTTTTTTTAATGGAGTAATTGAGAAAGAAGTACATAGTGCTACCTTAGGGATTTGAGACACATGAGAGGGAATCTCATGTTTGCAAACTAAAGAAGGCTTTGTATGGACCTCGGACATGGTATTCTTGGATCGATAAATATCTGATGAGTCTTGATTGGTCTTGTTATTATATGACTTTTTTTCTAACATAAGCAAAAGAACTCACGTAAGAGGGAACAATAATGGCAGAAGTCGGGTGAGATCTTCCTTGGTCAAAAGAAGCATATTATTACAATCCTTCAGAGATTTGGGATGATGGATAACCAGTCCATGTTCACTCCCATTGTAACCAATCTAATGAAAGCTGAGTGGCAAAGGGCACAACTAGGATCACCAAGGTGACTGGAAAGTAGCTGTGGTGATGGATCCAATGAAGGAAGTTGGTTAGTTTATGGTTGAGTCGAGGCATTTGGCACAACATGTGTTGAGGTACCGACACGGTACAACTGGAAATGGATTGAGATATAATATAATTACAGGGATATACAGATTCAGATTGGATAGAGAATGTTGAAGACAGGAAGAACACATAAGGATAATGGTTCAATTTGGATCTGCTTGGGCAAGAAGCAAACATTTGTCGCACTCAGGACTACAGAGGCCGAGTATATTGCAACTAGTTCGGCTAGTTGTGAAGCAATATGGTTTCAGAAGCTACTTACAGTATTGTTTGATCAGATGCTGGAGATGACCTCAATGATAGGTAGAAGTACATTGAGATCAAGTATAAGAACATGTTACAAACAGGAGCAATGAGGCTTTAATGCATTACTACAAACGAGTAGGTTGCTGACATTATCACAACACCTCTATTTAGGGTGGAGTTTATATGCTTTAGGGACAAAGTTGTTGAGAATGCTTTCCTTGGTTAAAGGAAGTGTCGATGTTGTAACATCAAGGGGTAGAGATTCTCCCTAGGTCAGGATATTGATAGGTCATGGGTATTGACTGGGGGACATGTAATGTGGTTAGGGAGATTGGTCCAGTGAGCATCAAGGCCTGGAGTGCTTGCCTTGCTAGGGGTTACTTGACCATATTGCCAATGGTTACTTGGCTAGTGGGTTGAGTGAGTGCCTTATAGCATCAGACATGTGATTTTCCATTCAATGGCATGTGATGACATGTGGTAATGGTAAATGGGCCCAGGGTTTCACCATTTGTTAGCCAGTGCCTGAAATGGTTCCAACTTCCAGGTTATGACTTGGTGGATTGGTGAAACAAGAACTAGTCTTTGTGTTAGGGGTTGCCTGAACAACCAATGGGTAATTGGCTTGTGGATGACTAGATCCTTTGCAAAGGGGATGTGTCTAGTAGGTGACTAGATTCCTTTGCATGATGTTGATGCGGGATGCTTTCCACATGGTTCTGGTATAAAACATGAAGTGGATGGATACATCAACATAGCTAGCTCATTTAACCTTTTTTAGGGATGGAAATTTTTTTCAAGAAAGAGATACATATGAAGAAGTCAAAAGTGAATACCTTCCTAGCTAGGAGAGAGTGTTGAATTTTGGTAGCTGCGATCAGTCCTCATTTATTGTATAAGCCCACAAAATTAAAAGAAAATGAAAATATAAATTTAATTGTAAGTTGGTCCCAAAATAAAAGAGGGAAAAAGTCTAAAAGAATTTGAGTTTCAAATTTTGCCTCCAAATGTCAAGTCGGCTCTCCAAAAGGTACGAGTTGGCTTAGTGAAAAAAACACCTATTCGGGCACTTAAACAACTATATATTGCCATTCGTCCTCCCTCACTTGGAGCAATTCAGATCATCAATTTCTTCTGTTTCCTATCTGCATATGCGAAGGAGAGAGAGAGAGAGACAAGACCAATGAGTTTGAATTGCATTGACTGAGTTTTTTCAAGGCAGGTTGACCATGGATTGACCAAATTTTTGAGGCAGTTGCAGAGGCTGAATTCAGCTTGTTTGACCAGACTTTGACTAGCTGTTATAGGAGGTTGAAAATATCTTTGCTTGACCAGCTTTGAGCCGGACTTGTTTACTGGGTAGTTTTGACTTTTTATTTTTATTTTTATAAGGCAACCATGGTTCGCGGTCACGAAGTGGCCGTTACGTCCATGGGCAGTAATCCACACAAATCCACCAAAGGCAGCCTAATATATCGGGCCTAACCCCAAGGGCATCGAGGAGATTTGACTTCGTGACCTCCCAATAGGCAAGTTACTAGCAACGAGGGCTCGACCAATTGAGCTATCCCTTGGGGCTTGGGTAGTTTTGACTTTATTTCGCTGGAAAAATTCAGACTGTATCTCTTGTTTAATTGGATAGTTTCTCTAAGAAAAAGTTGTTAGGTTTTTCCTAGGTTAAACTTTTTGTGTCTCTTGTGTTTCGTGTCTCTTTATATCCTACTTTCATTATAGTTATACAATTGACATTTTCTATGTATAATTGCTTGATGATGAATGTGGCACAAGAAGTCTCAATTAAGAAATCATTGGAAATAATTATCAGTCTAGAAGATCATAAAAATCAACAAATTCCTCATCCAAAGTACCAAGTCGAACTACCAACGGACCAAGGCGAGTTCTCCATGGACCAAAATCACTCCAAGCAAGTAATTCAAATCAAGCAAGCTAGCCGCTGGATCATCCAAGTGGAACATTGAGCATCTTTTGACTAAGGTCATTTAATTTTGGCCTTTTTGGGGTGAGTGCACATAGAGTGTTTGATTTCCAAGGGTCATTTGAGTCACGTTGAACTCCCTTATTGGGCAAATCATTGTATTAAAAATCTATTTTGTTATAATTCACTTAGTCTTCGACATCTGGATGACAAGTGAAATATTACTTTTGAGAGAGAGGTTGAACTAGTCGTTACAAAGTAAATTATAAAAAGCTAGCCTCTCCTCTCTTTCAGGTTGTTGTTGAATTGTGAGATCACTCTATGCCTTAGTAGAACTTTTATGTTACAAACAATTTGTATACATTGTATGGGTTGGATTTTCTATTTTATCCTTTCTTGGTTTATGTTGTAAAGGGTTTTAAGAAGATAATGCACAATTAGTAAGGATTACATAAGGATTGGAGGGGCGAGCCATTGAAGGGTTACATAACCATGTGAAGAGAATAGACAAGGTGCTAGTCTTCTCTAATTTTCTTATTGCAGGTTGGAGTGAGTTGGAACTGAAGGTTGACAATCCTTGCAGGGGGTAGCTTCAACTAGGTGAAGAGCCACATAGTTGCCCCAAAGATCAGAGGTGCCTCACTAGAGGACACTCCTAGTTGGATCCTGAACATTGTGGAAGATCTTAGACATAGGTGGAGGCAATACAATCTTCTTGATTCCAAACCCACCTCATTGCCCAAAGTGCATGATTGACTTAAGTTGAAATGTGGCCACAATAAGCCATTTTCAACAACCATTCTTATTTCAAAAATCCGAAGTCTTTTAATTTTCTATTTTAGTTAAATATTCACCAGCTGATATTTTCAAAGGTTTATATAATTTTAGCTGGTAACTCTTGGGGTTTTTGAGCCAGTGTTTTAAAAACCGGTCAGTCTGAACTGGTAACCTGTCAAACTGGCCAGTTAGCAAGCCCACCAGGTCAAACTGGCTTAAAAACCTTTTTTACCTCCTCATGTTGCCTTTGTTTTGCCCTAACCGGCTGGTTTAGGATAGAACTGGCCGGTTTATTGCCAGGGTAACTATAACGCCCACAAAATGCATTTTTGTTAGTTTTGAAGTTGGTTTGAGGGAAATTTGGGGTTGTTTTCCTCCAAAAATAGTTTTTCCGAGAAAAACATGCCTACCCTCTCATTTTCTTGACACATCTCAACCCTAATAATGTTGGCAATTAATGGTAATGTTAAATTCTTAAGGGAAAAGTGACATTTCCTTTAATTTTCATTTTCATCCTTTTACTTAAATTCTTAACATTACCATGAAATGACTCGGGATGTTTGAGAGTGGTTTTGACCTTGTTGGATTTCATATGCACAAACTAGAATTTAGATTTCACTCAAAATTCAGTAGACTTAATGGTTTTCAAGATTTCATGGTTTGGGGGTTTGCAATGTTTCCATTTGATTCTATATCATGCGTGATTGGTATTTGATCAAGAGCATGAAGCCCTTTAAGAACCTTGATCGTGGTGGCATTGATTGTTGAACTTTATTGATGTTGGTGGTACTGATTGTTGAACTCCCCTACCATGGCCTTAACAAGAATGCACCCTTCACCCGAAGGAAAACAACTGGTTAGGCATGCTAATATTTTTCTACCACATTATAAGGTTGAGGAGATGAACCCTTCACTCAAACCTTGGTTAGGCATGTTAAAATCATTGGTTAGGCATGTTAAACCTTTTCAATTTCTATCATGTTATAAGGTTGAGCAATCCAAGTCTGAAGACCTTGAGCTAGATGATGTTCATGTATCTCTTGTTGATGATGTTCATGTATTTCTAGTAGCGTTGAATCAATGATGAGTTTCATGAGTGACCATGTTGATCAGTGATTTGTAGTTTTGATGTCTATTTTTGCTACTACTGAAGTTGTAGACGAGTTTTAGGAGTCCTTAAACTCGGAGGCATATTATTTATGTAGCTCATGTTGATGATCTCTTGCCTAGTAGTGGTGATGAGTTTGATCATGATGAGGAGTGATCATGTTGTTGATGACTGATATGTGGACTTGTAGTAGTTCAGTGACCCCATAGCTTAGAGCATTGTTTTCGGACTCTAGAGGCCATTTAGAGCCTCATTGATTATGTATTTTGATGCGGATATGTATTGCACTCGATGCCATTTTGATATATTCACCTTTACATGGTATATAGATGAGCAAACCTTGCATATTTTGTTTCTATTGGCTTGGAATCATGGTTCTAAATTTTAAAAATAGTTTTTTTCGTTAAAAATTAATTATTTAATGTATTTTTTTTAACTGGTTCGTTTAGACCTGACCAGTCCCGGTTCGAAACCCAGTTCATTAGGTGGATTGGTCTGGTCACCGGTTCCGGTTTTTAAAACATTGTTTTGAGGTTAAAATTGCATCTAGTTCAAAGGGTCAATATACATTTATTTTGAGCTTCAAACTCACATTCTTCACAGGTAATTGAACTGATTTTTGCAAATCTGGAATAGGCTACAGTCATACATTTTTAGATTTTGCAAAAATTCAAGGTACAGGGACTTGTCCAAGTAAGATTCTATCATATAACCCTTGCAGTTCCATATTTCAGCAAGTAAAAGTCATTTTTTTAGGGGGGAATAATTTTCTTGGCTTTTACCTAGTGGGATTTGATCCCAAAACCCATGTAACAAAGTTTTCAGTTTGTTGGAAACTCAATTTTGTTGTAGGTTGGAGGCTTAGAAAGGGATTAAGGTGATCTTAGATTGCTATGTTAGCTTCCGCACCCCTATATCATTAATCTAGAGTGCTTAAGCACTATTAGGTGACCCTCAAAAGGGATTCTTGCTGGTATTTTCTGCATTTTCTGCAGATTTTTAAATCTGCAATCATAGGACAAGAAGCAAAGTAACACAGTAATTCAAGAAATATTTATAAATTTGGTAAATATATAAAATATCTCTCACTTGGGCTATCTATATGTTGTTTATCTTCTATTTTGAGTGAGTCATATTATTGGCCTGCCATTGTTTTCTGCATAATTTACATTTTCAGATTGATTAAACATTAAATAATTAACTCCTCTCTTCACCCAGGACCCCATACAAGGCAACGATTAATTTTTTGTTGGGTGAAGACACCTTATAAAGGAAATCCTCCCATAGCCATTCAAGAGGAAGTTGGGCTTAAAATGTGGTGACTCACTCTGAGGTGACAGTGAGCACTTGTTCTGTGTGTGCCATCTTAGTAGGTTGCAAGGACCTTGGTGTTCTTGCTAGTTTGGGTGGTAACAAGCCTCTTTCATATCGATGCTTGATTTGACACAATATTGTTAGTTGATATTTATTTTTAAATGCATTTAAGACAATTTGTCATCGAAACATGTAGGATAAGTCACATTTTCACCAATATGTAGAAGAATATAGGCACACTATATTCCCTTTTATTGCAAATTATAATTTAATTTGGCCTATATATTTTATTTACAGCTTTCACCCTTCCCAAGGTGATATAAAAAGAGGAAAGTGGATGGTGTTAAATGACCATCAACTTGTAAACCCAATGCTGCAAGCCTAGATTTAAATGGAATAAAAAACCCCTTGTCTCTATAAGTCGACAAATATGACTTGAAAATCTAACAGAGCAGTGCATAACATGAATCGATTCTCTTCAGGAAAGCTAGCAAGTTAAAATATATAATAGCATAGATGAAATAGGAGTACTTTGAAAGAAAATAAATATTGGAAAGGAAATTGCATGAAAAGAAACCATGTATGTTCCTCGTACATGTGCTGCTTGCAGTTTAGTTGTAAGAAACCCAAACTTTGTAAAAAATGCATGTAGATCTCTCTTTGGCCTTTCTTTAAAGGTAAAGATTTAATTCATACCAAGCCATCAGAAGTCTGCAAAAAAACTAAAGATATATCACACTGACACAAATGATGAGGCAAATGTGGTGCATGTTACCACAAAATCTAGCAGCCTAGTGCAAAGCCTCACTAAGCACTCTAGGTTTAGGGAAACAATGAGATTAGCCACCACTATCACCTTAGTGGTTGTTCTTTTGTCGTTTTATGGTTGAATATTATCCCCACAAGGAAGGCTTTCCCAAACGGCCTCAAAGATTAAGTAATCAAAGGTAGGGCTCTGGGTGAAGATTAATTAGACACCCTAAAAATGTGTTCAATAAGGTAGGGCTCTGGGTGAAGATGAGGTAGTGAATTCAAAGAACCTATGGGAATTCTAAAGGGCTGAGACAAGTCCAGAAGATGCTCAAATAGATTCCCAAAACATGTTACTATTAATTAGACAGTTAATGTTATGAATTAGGGCTTGAGATAAAGACATTTTATATCATGCAAAATTTATGGTAGCTGCAATATAAATAGCCTATAAATGATGGTAGACTTTTCAAAGGCTATAGAATAAGTAGAAAGATAAAGACTAAAGAAAAAATTTCAATGTATGAAATGCACAAAACAACTAGGAAACCCTAGACATCAACCCTAGACTTATGGTTGAAAATGCATAAAAAATGATATTTTTCCATTTCAATTTAATAGATGAAAACCCTAATCTTAGATATATGACATTTAGAGTGTTTTATGCTATGTAATGCAAATTTTGCAAAACCCTAACCCTAGTTTACCATAAAAATTAAGAAAAGATAAAATTTAAAGAAGATTGACACACAATGACAAGTGCCTTCAATCAGTTGGGTATATGGAGTTAAAAGGGTGAGGTCAAAGGTGAAAGACCTTGAATGGAGAGAGAATGCTGAAAATGGTTGCTATTGATGTCAAAGGCTGTCCAAATGAAAGGGAAAATTACATGGTCAAATAACATAATTTGAGACCTTTCCAATGATATATGGCACACCTTCTAGAAATATTGTTTTTGGTTTTTTGATGCCCCATTTAGATACCTTATCTTTGAATCTTTGAATGCATTTTTACTCCAATTATCTAGCTCAAATGGGAGCATAATACATATGGTTGAAAAGCTTGTTTCAAGACTGTTCCACTAGTATATGTCACTTCCTCTAACTTCTCACGGTTGAGGAGAAATGGTTTTTTGAATATTCATTATACATTTTTCCAGTTGCACAAGCTAGCCTAGCCAAAGCACAAACCAACCCTACTTTTAGGGGTCAAATGCACTATATATAGGCGTTATGTGGAGGAACCCAAGACATACTCGCTCAAGCCAATTTTGCAATATCCCTTTTTATTAATTTCGTTAAAATACTAAGGATTTAACTTCATCAAAACTATTCACCCAAAAACATCATAAATTTTTTACCCATACAACAAAAATTGCCACAAATAATGTAAACCTAGAAATTCAAATAAAGTGTTGTGACTTTGACAATTTTATTAAAACACTGCAATTATAAATGACACGATAAATAGCAATAAACTCAATTTTTTTATTGAATACAAGATTACATCAGAACAGCTGAGGTGATGGCCTCCAAGTAACTGCGTAACACTGATCCTAGCCTCCCAAAACTGTAATTGGAAATGAAGCTCAATTTAGAGATCTGGGTGATCCCTATTACCAATCCACATATCTGGTCTAGATTAGCTCACCCACGGATGACGATAAAGCGCTGAGATTTTTGGATTCGTCCAACACACCAAGGAACCCGAGGGTTTTCGTTCTAGGGCTCTTCGAACTTGAAAACCAAGTTCTCCAAAACTCTCCTGAGAGAAAATATTCCAAATCCAAGATGATCCCAAAGGACTTGCTTTCGCCTCTTTCAAAGATTTGATGGATCTCTCTACAACCTTCTAGAAGCACTTTATTTTAGTATTTTATTTCCATTCAAGAAGCTTCTCCCTTTGCGCTTTTATTTATTTTTATTCTAGAGGCTTCCCCTTTTTTATTTTATTTAAGTGACTTTTGTTTTATTTTACAAGTCACTTTTAATCCTTGAAAATGATAAATCTGCCTCTAAGATATCTCAAACCACTGAAAGTCCCTTTTTGTCATCCCATCTTATAGATCTCTTCATCTCGGTTCCATTGAGCTATTACTGTAAGGTGTTTCTCCAAATAATTCGCTCCAAATAGCACCTTTAGCGCATTTAATTGAAATGCACTTGATAATAACCCTGTTTTACATGAATCATCAGAATGCAATGAAACCAAGAACCAAAAAAATGTGCAAAAGTGACCTTGATGATGAAATATAGCAAGCAAACCCCGTCAGATCCCATAAAACTCCTCCAAAACCTCCTGGGCCCACTGATGAGGTAGTCTCGCTCTTGTGACCTGGCTAACACAAATCCAAGAAATCCATCTTAACTGCATCATAAAGGAAACCAAAAATGGGGATATTATAGGTCCTCCCGCCCCGAGATTGTTTTCCTTCAAGCAATCCACATCTGTCAACTGTAAAGGCATCTATACACCAATACTAGGATCTCATATGAACCATTGTGTCACATCATGCCTCTGTGCTACCCAATAATGAATGGATCCCTCGATACTTGGATCACAAATAAACCTCAGACTCATCCTGCCACCAATAGGTCCACCTAGACCCCACTGCCAACTTGAGCATCTCATATCCCTCATGTCCAAGGGCTCTTGTTGTGCTATGCCCTTTACTAAGAATATCTTTCCAAGAATCGCCCCATCAATAGAATACCAGCTCATAATCTCTTGCCAATTCATCTCATGGTAAGGATCGAATGCATGAACACCTGTATATGGAACAAGTGTAATATGCCAATGTTGCACCATGCTCAACTCATGTTGCTCCTCCTAGTCAACCAATAAGATCCATTTAGAAAACTCAACCCCTCTCCCCAATGTACAAAGGTGGGTTGATAGTGCTGTAAGCCTTGCCTATGTACTCCTGAATAGGGTTGTCGCGAAACTCCAGAATATGCTCCCCTGGCGTTAGTTCTTCCCTAATGCTAGAAAACTTGGCCGCTGACTTGACACACAACACTCTAGGCTCCTCAAGTTTAGTGATCTCCTACAAGGTTGTGCCTAAGAGTGTTTGGGCCTTCTTCTTCGTTGCCACAATATCTGTCCTAAAATGCTTAATCTCCTCCTGGTGGCTATCATCTGGAAGTCTTGTAGCCCTACTGGATACCTCTGTATCTACTTGCATCACATCAATGGCTAGCCCCAAATATGAATACCCAAATTCCTTGACCATGGCTCCAACTTGAGCCTTCAATGGGCTCTCCAAAGATGACTTGTAATGCATATTATGTATGCCATACTCATGTTCATGCACCTTTGAGTGCTCTTCATGTTGGATCATCACTAGTGGCTCATTCCTCTAGTCTTGAGTATCAATGGACTCAACTACAGTAGAAGAACCCATCTCATTCTCAACGGAATTATCAGAAGGAATCCCCTCTTGTTCTACCCCTTTCATTTCTACCATTTTACTCGAGCATGAATGATTAGGCTCCCAAGGTCCCTTGCTGTTGAAGCAAAGATTCTTCCTCCTTAATTTATTCTTGTTGCTTGTTTGAAACTTTGCACAAGAAGCATCCTTTCTTCACCAACAACACTCAAGTAATCAAATGAACAAACTCGCATTCTCATTATTTCCTCTTGAGTCAATTGCCTTTTGAACAATCTCATGTTTTGCTCAACTAACCTTTTTGCTAGTTCCTAAGCAATAGGTGAGACAATTTGTTCCTTCCTCCTAATGGCCAACAACTTGGATTGCGACAACTTGCAAATCGCATCATGGTCACCCATATCTCAGATCGTGATTTCTAAAATCTTGAGCCTCTTTCCCAAAGTAGGACCTGCGATGTTATCCAACCCCTGAGGGCTTTCTACTATCAATTGGAAAAATTTCCTCATAATTTCATCATTGTAAGGAGGTATAGGTGAAGTTATCCTTACGATCTCACTAAGGCAGGAGGCAAATCTAAGTCTTAACCCTTCCCAAGGGTGTTGTTGTAGCCTAAAATCTACACTTTAATGTGGGCAAAATCCCAATCCCACCAGGTGTAATCGTAGAGGCGCAATGCTCATAGCAGGGGTTGTCACCTATTCCCTATTCACTCCGTTTAAGCTCTCTCCTAGGCAACGACAAGTCTAAGATATCTAAGGGCAAGCCAATTAATATTAATATTACTTGATTATTAATTAGATCAAGTGTAAGTATTTTTGAGCAATGTGAATGATAGATTTGATTAGGATCAAGATGAAATGTGATAATAGACCAGTGCCTTATAAACAATGCTCAAATACAAATCAATGTACTTGCAAAAGTAGATCGATATTTCAAGTCACAATAACAACAATGCCGGAAGACAAACGTTAGTATAAGAGATTATAGTCACTGGAAATATGAGCAATGAAATTTGAGACAAAACTTGCTAGAAAATATAAACTTGTAATTCAAGTAGAAGAGATGCTCAACAATGATATAGCAATTCAAGATACAATGAGCATGAAAATTGACAAGTACAAGAATGTAAAAGTAAACCTTGCAAGTGAAATAACTAGCCCACTAGGTACAATAACCAAATGAGTGATGAATGAAATGTAATATTAAACTAGGTGTGGTGCAAGAGCCTTGGTTAATTTTAATTAAGATGCCTAATCTAAGGTGAATGTCTTCTCCTCAATTGTCAGAAACTAGTCTTAAACAAGATTGTAGAAAGAAGTGTTGGGGAAAAAGGCTAAGGCCTCATTAACGATACCTACCCAGGACTTATGATGACCCAAGTGCCTCTGTTCCTACAAGGGATTGCCCATAAGAGAATTGCAAGGTCATCTGTTTTAACAATTAAGGGTGGGTCCAATTCTTAGATTGAATGGTGGAGAAGGTTTGCCTAACTTTCTATTCCACCAAGCTTATGCTTGGAGTTAGATTTTAGAATGCAAATCTAGCTCTAATGTGCAAGACGAGATGAGATGTTAATACTTCAATGAGACACAATTAATATGAAGGTGCTTCAAAATGCCAATGTGCTTATAATCCAAATAATGAGGTAAATACTTTGAGCATGAGATTATTAGCTTATGAACATGTCAGGGTTTAAAGGGGTGAACATGTGGCAGATGTGGTAGCCAACTTAGACCGTCAGTCACCAGCCACGTGCCAATTTTGAAAGGAAAGACCACCAACATAGTCGCTGCCCAGTCACTACGTAGTTGCTACTTAGTCAGCAGCCAACTCTCCCTGCTTTTACTATTTTATTTGGCTCATGAAGATATGGTCTTCGAAGATAAACTTGTTTTACGTAGAAATTTAGTTTTTTATTTTATTTTATTTCTTTATGGTTTTTGTTTTTGACCATAAGAGGGAAAGAACTTAAAACAACAAAAAACTTTCCTCTTTTTAAATTTTGATTCGATCCACTGTTGGATCAATGATGCAACAAACCTAGGCACTTATTATATTTTGTTTATGGTCTATTTACGCTGGTTAATACATATGAAACAGGGGCTGTTGGTTTCGATATTGCTTCGATGCTGAAGATATTCCATTACATTGCAAAGATTATTGTGGTATGAATGATTCAAAATTGTTATTCTCTAGTTTATCTGTAATCTTATTTATGTTTTCTTCCTAGTCTGCTTTAAAGGTGTAATGGAACAACTATACTAGAATTCATTTCATATGCTCTTGTTTAGCTCCACCGAAATATTTCAGTTGCAAATGGAATGTTTATGCCTTTGAATGATCAATTTCTTTCCTCTTGTTAATCATTCATTGAAGTTGCAGTGATGAAAATGTCATTTGTTCTGCTATTGTAGATGAGTGTTTTGTTTTCATATTCCACTATACTACAAACTGTTTACCCATTTCGAAGCTGTACTAGCCAAGCCTTTGTATATGAAGCTGGTTGGGAAATGCATAGGCATGATGAATTAGGGAGTTCATGATCACATGCATTAGTTTTTCTAGAATCCTTTACCAACCCCCAATAAAGAAATCAAACACTTTTCAGATTTGGTCTCTACTAGAGTTTGTGCTTTAAAGTTTCTTATCTTTGAGTTTTACAAGTGAGGGAGCCCCCTCTGGTTGAAGAAGACCAGTCTATCAACCAAAAGAGTTATGTGGTTACCTCTGTGATCCTTTTCCTTCAGCCTTGTCAGACCAGGCAGTAACTCCTCAAAATCAATTCGTTCCTATTCATTTAGGTTGGTCTTTATTATATACATGAGGGAGAGACTGTTCACTTCATCTCTCGGTGACTATTCATATTTCTTATTATTTATTTACACCAGTTACCCTTATTCACCCAATCCTGATGATTAGGTGTCAACATTTCCCCCCTTAATCTGAAGGGATGTTGGTGAGTCCAAGCATTGTTCTGAATCGTTCAAGCTTTTCTCTTCCAAGCGCTTTGATGAAGATTTCTGCAATTTGCTCATTAGTGGAACAATGGCGGAGATGGATTGTTTTGGCCTCAACATGATGTCGAATCAGATGATATTTAGTATTGATGTGCTTCGTTTGATCATGGAACTTTGGGTTCTTGGCCAACTTTATTGCTGAGGTATTGTCAATCATGAGT
>APFE030581706.1:45666-63972 GCA_000404065.3 Pinus taeda
ATACTGCTCCATCAACATTGTCAGTAAATTCTTCAAAAAAATCTTTTCTATGAGTCATGTGGCAAGTTGCTCCTGAATCAAGCAACCAATCTTTTTTCCAAGAAGCAAGTGAAACATTAAATAAGTCTTCATTTACTCCAATATTACATTGTGCCACAACATAATGAGCGGGTTTAGGTGCTTTACCTTTGTCTGTTGCATTAGTTTTACCTTTGGGTTGGTTTCTTTGCTGCAAAATTTTGTCCTAAGGTAACCTGCATGTAGAGGCATCATGTGATCTATTTCTTTTGCAGTGTATGTAGTGCAAATTTGACTTTTCTCCTTGAGAGTGTCTGCCCCCCTGCCTCTAAAATATCTTCCTCTTCCTCTTTGACCACCTCTTCCTTTGGAAGAATCTTGGGCAAGATTCTTTTCATTATGAGCAAGGCACACAGCCGTTTCATAAGATTCAGAGGCTGTCTTCTTTCCAAAAGCTTTCTCTCTTTCAGCAAATTTTCTCACAAGAGAGTCAAAGGTAATATCTTTGAGATTTCCATTTGCTTGCAATGACTCAAGATAATTGGAGTAGGTAGGATAAAGTGCCTTGAGAAAAGCGATAAGAGGAATATCCAATTCAATCTTAGTGGTTTTGATATCATGCATTATAGATTTTACTTCGGATGCAAGAGCAAGAGGATCATTATTTTGTAATTCAAAAGTGAAGAGTTTAATCATGAGTTGAACAACTTCAAGTGCAGAATGTGAGTCATAGAGTTCTTTCAGCTTTTGTAAGGCTTCGAAAGCAGTTGAAAATGGCGAAATATGACGACTCACCTCTTCACTTGCGGATGCTGCAATTAATGCATAGGCTTTGCTGTTCTTATTTTCCCAAATGGCGAATTCTTTGTCTGAGGTAGGCTGTTCTGGCTCTTTGTCTCCATCTCCAACACACACTCCTTTCCACAACTCATTGAAAATGAGGGTGTGTTTTATCATCCGGGACCACTCAAGATAGTTCTCCTTGCCAGTGAGAATTATTCCCACAATGGATATGATTGAATGCATTGTAAAATCTGAGTGGTGTAAAAATACTTTTGTTGGCAAAAAAAAACTTTTGCTGCTAAAAAAAATACTTCTGCTGATAGAAAAAATACTTCTGTTGATAGAAGACGTGCACTTCATATATTATATGCCCATTATATATCGATCACATATGGCTCAACATATAAAAGATTTCAATCGATTTTTAATGACATCTTTTCTCAATACATGCACCATGGATACATATTTCTGAGTCAATGCAAAAAAAATCTAATGCACCAAATAAAAGGGCATTCAGAGCATGCATACACAGTCTTCAAAAAAATGTTTAATGCAGTCTCCAAAAATGTTTAATGCATAAGAAGCATATACTGTATATAGATCCACTAGCGCTCCCACCACTAGCCACAGGTGACTAGAAATTCTTCAAGGTAATGAAAAACTTGCGTATGGTAGTAGAGAGGAGGGGAGGTCTGCGTATTACCAATGCGTATTGTTGGGAGCAACGTTCTGAGAGTAGCCAAACAACGAAGCAGCATGGAGAGAGCAGCCAGAGGTTTGACAACGAAGGTCTACGTATGGAGCGTTTCAAGAACTGGAATTTCAACAAGGAGGATGCAAGCGAACAAGGTATTGGCAGAGGCGTTGGGTGAAAAGAAATTTGCATCAGAGATGATGAGTTTGGCAGATCATTTCGAAGGAAAATGTGGAGTGGAAGTAGAGGTGGTGAGTAGCAAATGATGTGGGCTAATGGAGGAATGCACGCTTGCTTACATAGCCCTCATCTGAGACACGTTTTGCGGGAAATTGGTGTGTGGACTTTGTGCCAAAGTCGTGAAAGACGAATTCCACAAATCTAACAACAAATACATAGGGATAGAGGAAGCTCTGTAGCATAATGGTTGTTTGTTGGAACCTCCTAAAACATGCTATGAGTTCAATTAGCTGCACCTCCAATCTGCAGTTGAAAAAGAAAAGCGGTACTCTACAGTATCCTACCTCTCATGGCGCACATCGCTTCTTGCAACAGTTTTGGAGAGGCATAATGGAAGCCCGAGAAGTCCCAATAGTTGTTTGGCCGTTGTCCTGTATGCAGTAGCTAGATATGTTGGAGTATCCTAGGTATGGAGGTTTAGACCAACAATGTTCGGGCCAATCGTTCAGGCAACGTTCAGGCTTGGAATAAAAAACGTATATGACAATGTATGGAAGGTGGGTTCAGGCCTCATGAGCATGGCAGATGTGTCAATTCTGCAAAATAGGCAGAACATAGGTAGAAGGGAGTTACAAGGGCAGACTGGAATGCCAAAAATGTAGCTAGCTCTGATACCATGTCAGACCAGGTAGTAACTCCTCAAAATCAATTCGTTCCTATTCATTCAGGTTGGTCTTTATTATATACATGAGGGAGAGACTGATCACTTCATCTCTCGGTTACTATTCATATTTCTTATTATTTATTTACATCAGTTACACTTATTCACCCAATCCTGATGATTAGGTGTCAACAAGCCTAAAAGGAAATCATGGAGTGCTAACAGTATTGAATCTAATCAAACTCGCAAATGGATAAGACACATTAAAATAGTAAAATTGCTTTGAATAAGGGAAACCAAATGCCTAAATGAGTGAGAAGTTGTAGTATGGTTCAAAATTCGACCAAAACTC
Organism: Pinus taeda; assembly: GCA_000404065.3. NCBI lineage: Eukaryota > Viridiplantae > Streptophyta > Pinopsida > Pinales > Pinaceae > Pinus > Pinus taeda. The sequence goes on from APFE030581706.1 coordinate 48,355, forward strand.
AATTTCCTCCCTCTGTGTTTTTAAAATATTTTGATGGTTTTGGAATCTTGTAGTTTTTCATTATAATTTTGGTTGTCTTTTGTGTTAGATTTAGGAATTGGCTTCTATGTATCACCTTTTTCCTTATCATTTTTGTCTTTTTGTGCTCGATAGTTACATCTTATCTATCTATTATCCCATATTTCGATTCATGGATGCCAAATATATATGCCATTGTAATCTGCTAAGTTTTGCTTACATTTGAAAGGAGATATCCCAAGCCACTGATCACATGATCAACGGTCCTGATTAGAAGTAGGAACCCCCCCCCCCCTTATACCACAAAACAACCAAAGTGGGGACCGCGTAAAACCACTGTTAGAGAAAGGTAAAATGCACCAGAGACAAAGCAATACATTGTGGCATATAGTTGTTGTGGGAGGTCCCCCCCCCCCTTATACCACAAAACAACCAAAGTGGGGACCGCGTAAAACCACTATTAGAAAAAGGTAAAATGCACCAGAGACAAAGCAATACATTGTGGCATATAGTTGTTGTTGGAGGTCCCACTAGGGAAATGTCACCTCAGAGGTTTGATCCCGAAAAATCCAAAAGGAGTGCAAGGAAAAATGTCTAAGGACACAGATCCGGGAGGACGTAAATGAGTGACGTGGTTGAGATAGGCCCACTTATTGGTATGATTTTACAATGTAGATGACCCTACCTAACAACTCACCCCAAAGGATCTACCCTGAAAGATTCAAGAGAAACTTGTTACCAATGTTCCGAGGAGACAGAGTGGCAGCGATAAGAAACTCTTCATCAATTGTCGAAAATAAATATATGTCTCTACCATTAATAATTCATGGCTCTGTGGGTCTAATTTTTATAAAGGGAAAATGGTACAAAAACAAAGGCACAGGACCTCCCCCTCTTCTCCGTACTTTTGACAGGACATAGTGGCAGGATGACATCAACATGATGTAAGACAGGGATACGTGGCAGTCCAGGGAAGTGACATGTGCCATGCAGACTCAACACTTTCAAGTGGCCAAGTGGGTCTAAAATGGATAACACATGGCACCACTCAGAGCATGACACGTGGTAGTTGGAACAGGTGGCAGATAGGTCAACATGCTAGTAGGGACACATCATCCTAGAAGGTTCACCCTAGAAGTCTATGAGGGTGCATATATGGGGATATAGTTCTGGGATATGGTTGGCATACGGTCCACATGAAACATAATCCTAGTGGTTACTCTGTTGGAAATAGTGATCACTACTGGGGGGGAGGTGAATCAGTGTGGAAGGCCTTTATACCAATTTAAATCTTTTTCCACAATTTCAACCGACCATGCATATTCACAACATTAGCTCATCCAAACATATATGCAACAATAAATTCAAAACATAATAACCATGAGAAATGTCAACACAAGCATGCACACATAAGAACACAAGTATTTCTGGTGGAAACCCTTTCGGGAGAAAAACACCTTGTTGTTGCTGTCCTACTTAATTCTTTTTATTAATCTGCTGAACAAAATGTACATGGATTAGCTTACACCCATAAGCCAAAATACTTGGCTTCCTCTACAGTATGATGACATCTATCAATTTAGAAATTTGTTTCTCTCGTGGATCTACAGACTACCATCCGTTGGAAGCTCCCACGATCAACAATCCTTGCCCAACTACCATTGAACTGTCCAATTCCTATTGGATGGAGAAAACTCTTCCTACTACTGAATGCCAAATCACTATCTATTCTGAAGCCTCCATGCCTTCACTTCCTCCATGCGAACCACGTTTCATTTATTTTTAAACTGGGTTCTCAATTCGCTCAACATGCGCAACCCAACAACTCCATCATTCTACACATAAAATCTGAATCAAACTCTGACCCATAGGGGGGAATTTCTTCACTTCTTCTCGCACCAAAACACTACCCTCAAAGCGACCACAAGCTGCAAATTTTTTGCCACAAACTACACAAATTCTAAATCTTCTTCCTAACTCTATCTCTGATTTCTGCACACAATTTTCTGATATATCTTTGCATAAATTGTGTGAGAAACTGCTGCATACTCTACTCACTCACAGTGCTCTCATAATGGCATACTCACACACTCTCCAAGCAACCAACCAAATAGACTCACTACCTTCCTCTATTTATCATTTTTTTGAGTTGAGTCACATAGTAAATGCTACAGGTTATGGATCACTCAACAATTCTATTCACACGCTTCAAATTTAGTTGAGATAGGCTTTTTGACCAAATCAGCCACTAACTCCACTAGCACTTGGATATCTTCAAACTTGATCATCTTCTAGAGGCGCCATGAACTTTTTTGACCATAAACCAAAAGGTTCCGATCAATAACATCGCCATAACACCAAAATTAGTGGAGCAACACGAGGAATGCAAAGCAAAACTCGTGAAAAACCTTAGTCGCTCCCACAACACAACATCCATGTGACTAGAAGTCCTCAGTCTCTCCCATAGGCTTGGCTCCATGCGAATGGAGCTTTTCAGTGACTCCCATTATTGAGCATGCATGCAAATGGGGTTTTGGATCGTCAAAATGAAGTCAACTATGCTAGAAACTGATCAAACTTATTCTAGAGTTTGACAAGCCTCTGTAGGACCTCTGGAAGTCTCTAATACCTTTGCAATAGTTCATCAAGTCACTACAATATCACCAACATCATCAAAAGTCAAACTAGGTTGACTAGGATGCCAACCAACAACCAAACTAAACATCTGAGCCATCAAACTTCTCCAAAACATCTCTGCCAACAATATGTAGCTCCTAAACATGTCAGACATCCTCCAACACCTGTAAAACCATCTCAAGCATCTAGTGATGCATGTATATCCTCTCCAAGCCCAAAGTATAACATCATCAACATGTGAGACCTAATTCGGGACATGGAGACCTAATCAACAAGTCTACTCAACTCTAACTCATGTAGTAACCACCAATATCTGTATGTAGCAACATGATCAAGAGGATCATCACATCTCCAAGCTAGTCCAAGCTAGTAGACATGTTAAGGACGGTCTACACCTCAATCATCATCTCAACCATCTACAACCACACAAACACATGGATAACCAACTCACCTACAACCCACTACAAGAAAAAAGGACATTGGTGAGGGTCGAAAAATGTCACCATAAGTTCATTGGTGATGGTCAAAAGAGCCTTTGTCACAAAAAACTAAACGTCACCAAAGGTGGCATTGCCAAAAGTATAGGTGGTGTGGTGACATTCAAGGTCTGTCACCAGTAATAATTTATAATGACGAATAATGATCGTCACCATTTCATATGAACAATGGTGATAGACCTTAGCCTCCGTCACCAAAAAACTGAACGTAACCAAAAATATGAGTGTTGTGGTGACATTCAAGGTTCGTCATGAATAATGATTATATTGACGAATAGTGACCGTCACCATTTCATATGATCAACAATGATTTATTTTGATGGACCTTTTATGGCCATCACTATTGATGCATATATATGGTGACATTCATTAACCGTCACCATTTCATATTTTGGTGAGGATCGAAAAATGTCACCATAAGCTCATTGGTGACGGTCAATAGAGCCTCCATCACAAAAAATTGAACGTCACCAAACGTTGCATTGCCAAAAGTATAGGCGTTGTGGTGACATTCAAGTTCCATCACAAATAATGATTATAATGACAAATAATGACCGTCACCATTACATAACAACGATTTATGGTGATGGACCTTTCATGGTCGTCACTATTGATGCATATATATATATGGTGGCGTTCGTTGACCATCAACATTTCATATTTTAATGAGGGTTGAAAAATGTCACCATAAGTTCATTAGTAATGGTCAAAAGAGCCTTTGTCACCAAAAACTGACCGTCGTCATTCCATGTGAATATTAGGGCATGATGGATTTGAACCACCAACCTTCTGCTTGTAAAGTAGGTGCTCTTCCATTGAGCTAGCACCCTTTAAAGAATTAGACTTTAAAAATTTATAACTTGTAAATTCTACAACTTTCAATAAATTGTAAAAAATTGTAAAAGGCTTGGAAGATATTTTACTAAACAAGCAAAATAACATTAAAGTTGTGGGTCCCTACAAAATGGTTATGGAAGGTATGAAAAGTAGGTGGAGGGAAAAATAGTTATGTATAAGATACTCAATATCTTCAGTTGAATATTCAATTAGAATTGAAACTTTGAAGACATTTATAGCCTATAAATGACCTATAATTACGAAAATCTAAAATCTGTGATTACACCAAAGATTGATTTTTCACTTTCTGAATCATTTAAATTTGTTGTGACAACATAGAAATCTGCCTCTAAAACACTGATTTGCAAGCCAAAAATTAAAAGACAATGAGTATATATGATGCAATTATGAATAATGAGTCTACTGGCTATGGGGTCTAGAAAACTAATTGAGAGTGCTTCTCGTTATTAATTAATTCAATATGTCAAAATACAATCATCCTGAAATGTAACCACTAAATAAATGTTAAAATTGTAAGCACAAAGTTTGTCTAATATCTGCTACACCAACAAAATATCCAAGGGGCATTCAAACACTTCCAAATCCACACCAAGCACAAGTATCCAAAGATGCAATTGCATGGATACAAGGAAAACACTCTCTACCTCTCAATGATAACTATGTCCTCCCACAAGTACTTAAACTAGTAAAGGGGTGTGAAGACAAGAACCTCAAAGCAAAAAAAAAAACCACGCAATACAAGAATACACTTCATCTCCCCTCTACCTTTATAGAATAAATCTAGGGGAATACCAAAAAGATCCATAGAGAATAGGATTATAGTGGGCAAAATAAAGATGAAAAGCAAAAAAATAACCAACAACGAAAACTACTAATTTGAACATGTGTCCACATTTACTCAAAGATTAAAGGAAAAAAAAGAACCCAACATTATTGATTATGCGCTTGATAAAATGGCATTTACTTCTTTAGTAAAAAGGAAGAAAATCCCAACCTCTTTTCTATTGTCCTTTAGAATAAGTCCTCTATGTATGACATTGGTGTTTTGTGCTACACTCTATGCCTACTCTCCAACATTAAAATAAGAGTTCCCAAATTTATTTATAAATGTCTTATTTGTTTGAGTTTGGGCGAACCCTAGTCAAATCTTGTCAAGTCTGGCCAGGATGCAATGAGCTTAATTATGTTTGCCTAAGCTAGTCAACAAGCTTGACCCAGGATTTTGAAAAGGAAGTTTGATAGAGATGACTGCTCTGACATATTTTGAGAATTTTTCCCCGCTTGTATGTCTCGAAGAGAAAATTTGAACTAGCCTCCTCTTACCACAATGTGGCTAGATAAGTGAGACAAATCAGACCAATGGTATCCACTAAGAGATCGCGGGTGAAAGACATTCATTCTGCCAAAAGATACTCCAAACTTGCATCTGAATTCAGCAACTTTTTTGTGTTGCTGCATCCATAATCACACACACTTTTGCCATCAAAGAAGCTTGAACACTGAGATGGGCAATTTTAGCACCTCACTTTTACCATCTAGGCAAGCCACTATTTCGGAATGTATTTTAATTGTGGAGTTTTATGCCAACTTTCTATTGGGTAAATCCAAATCAGTCTTCTCTTTTAGACTTTGCCCAATGTTTCCTGGGTCCATGTCTTGTGATTGTGCTATCCACTAGGATATAAAATTTTGAAAACTAATATCTTTGAATAAAAAACTTGTACCATAATATAAATAGGCAAGTCATGTCTTCCAATTCAGAGGTTACCTTGATTGAAGATCCCTACATTTTGGTCCAGATATGAAGTTGTACATGTTAACGAGGATTGGTAGTAGAGTTTACAACACTTGAGTAACCTTTTAAAAGGTGGTCCCAATTTGAAATCAGAGGGAAGATATTTTAGTTCATTCAACATTGAAAGATAATGTTTCTGGCATGTAAATCAACCAATGCTAAATCAATTTTTAAATTTTGGCACATGTTCAAGAAAGTAGTAACTTTTGTAAATACTAAATACTAAATATAAAGTATTGCGGGTTAATGATGAGAATAAAGATATGGGAAAGAAAAAAAAGGAAAGAAGAACAACGATGATCCTGTTTGATAAAGTTAGCATTCACACGGAGTAAGTGGTAACTCAGAATAAACAGGAAGCAAGCAAGCGGCAGAGCATTGGAAATATGGTAGAAGAAGATATGGCCTGGTCCAAACCCCCGCATATCCTCAAAACCTAGATTTCTCCACCATCCTCATAAGCTCCGTAGGTTTATTCTAGCGTAAGGAGCCACGGGGCACCTAGGGTATTGACTACCCACTAGTTGACGGTTCGATTCCCAAACAAAATACGCACCCCCTGTCGGCGACATTTGGAGGGTTTAGGTGACAAATTATCATGCAGGTGCCTTGTCAACAGGCACAAGTCTAATCACTGTTCCTGGAGGTGATAACAGTTTCTTCTGTCAAAATATCAGGATGGAGTACAAGTTGCCTTATTCCAATGGCTACCATCTGGCTAAAAATAATTGTTCATATTCAGAACTCTTTAACCTAGATTCTATATGGAATTATCAGGTATCACAAGATAATGATGATGATACAGATAATTACACTAGCAGTAGTCAAGATGAGAGTAATGGAATTAAAGGTTGTGACACAATGCTTGCACAAATAAACGGTGGTACGGCTGAGAGGCCATCAGATTTACCATCAGAGATGGCTTTAAAAAGAAAATTGTACCATGTTGAACCAGAGGCTGGTTATAACTGATCCGCACGGAAAGATGCAGATAGCAATGATGAAGATGATGATCACTTTGAGAAGCACACATCAGAGGAATATTATCAGAACATGCACTAAATTTCAAGAAAACCAATAAGTTGAAAGCAGCAGCAGCAGCAGCTGCCCGCATAGGTTCCTCCACTACAAAGTGTACCTCAAATGGGAAAGTCGGAAATTAAGTCATGGTTCTGAGATGGTTCTACAAGATGAGAGGACCCACATGGATTAGATGTTACTGCTTTGTCAGGTCCTCATATAGATGATGTGGTCCAGAATCTGGGGAATTACAACTATCTTGACATTGCCCCTAAAGATGGTCCTTATGCATCAACATCTGGTTTATCGGAGATAGAAGAGGAAGTTGCTTTTAAAATTCCACAAGTTTATGACAAATTAGCACCATCTCTTAACATTCCAAACTTTACAGATGTTCAAATAGAGGAGAGTTTTTTGAAGGGTAGGCTAGATTTTAGATCTTTGTCTGCCATGATGGCTGCTGATAAAAGGATTGGACATCAGAACTGTGCTGGAGTGGGAGAAACTTCCACAAAGTATGAGACTCTTCAGATCGGGTTGAAACTTGAAAGTGCTATCATGATTCATCATCATGCGACTCAAGCCAAAAGTTATGTCTGTAAGTATTTGATTCTGATTTGGAAGCATTGTCAGCACAGCAGGAATCATTAGAGTCTTAGACATTCAAAGGCTGATTATGTCTGAAACAGGCAAATTACAATTTTGTTATGTGAAGGTCTTGGAGAAAGGGGGTACCTATGAGATTATTGAACGCAAGCTACCAAAGAAGAATCCCATACAAAATGATCTATCTGTGGTTGAAAGGGAGGATGCTGAGAAAATTGCAAAGAACTGGGCCAACATTGTCAAAAGAAACTTGCCAAAACAGTGAACACCATAAAACTTTCTCATTATATCATAGAAAACAATCAAATGATGCTAAAAAATTTGCAAAATATTACCAAAAGGAGGTTAAAGCTAGATTTGCATGGTCCTTGAAGTTGATGAAGGCTGCATCAATGCGCACCAGGAAATTAGCTTGAGATATACTGCTATTCTGGAAAAAAACAGACAAAGAACAGGCTAAAATCTAGAAAAAGGAAGAGAGGGATGCAAGGGAAACTTTGAAGCGTGAGGAAGAGCTTAGAGAAGCTAAAAGGCAACAATAGAGGCTAAATTTTTTACTTTTACAGACACAGCCTTACAGTCATTTCATGCAGAATAAAACAGCTTCTCAGCGTACTGAACCTTCAATGCTAGCTGTTGGAGCCTATACTGCCGAAGATGTTGGTCAAAACATAGATGATGTGAAATCGATGGAGGAAGAAGATCTAGAAGAAATTGCATTTAAAGAAGAAGCCATTAGAGTTGCAAAGAACACAGTCTCTGAACAGAGAAAAAAAAACGAGTGCGCATGATGGTGAGTGTTTAAAATTTTGTGGAGCTGATAGCCTGACACTGGAGGGTGTGGTTGAAGGTTCTAGCAACATGGATTTGCTCAACCCTTCCTCAATGCCTCTTATCTCATCGGTGCAAACACCAAAAATGTTCACTGGTATTCTGAAATAGTACCAACTCAAGGGTATTCAATGGATTGTAATTTGTTATGAACAGGGACTGAATGGCATCCTAGCTGATGAAATGGGTTTAGGAAAGACCATTCAAGCAATGGCATTCTTAACACATTTAGCTGAGGAAAAGAACATATGGGGACCATTTCTTGTGGTTGCACCTGACTGATAAAATTGGAAGGTTCTGTCCTGATTTGATATCTCCCCCTTACTGGGGTAATGAATGGATTGTACTTCGAAAAAATATAAGTCCTAAATGACTTTATTGAAGGGAAGCAAGTTTTCATATACTTGTCACAAGATACCAGCTCCTTGTAACTGATGAGAAGTACTTAAGGCGAGTTAAATGGAAGTATATGGTTTTAGATGAAGCTGAAGTGATTAAGAGTTCAAGCAATATACGGTGGAAAACACTCTTGGGTTTCAACTGCCAAAATCGCCTTTTGCTTACTGGAATGCCCATTCAAAATAACATGGCAGAACTTTGGGCACTACTTGATTTTATCATGCCAACATTGTTTGATAGCCATGAGCAATTCATTGAATGATTATCCAAAGGCATAGAAAACCATGCAGAGCATGGAGGAATTTTGCATGTAACACCAACTTAATCAACTACATGCTGTCCTAAAGCCTTTTATGTTGTGTAGAGTCAAGAAAGATGTGATCACCGAAATGACCAACAAAAAGGAAGTAACTATGAACTGTACATTGAGCTCTCGCCAGCAAGCCTTTTATCAGGCTATCAAGAATAAGATTTATGTAGCCAAATTACTTGATAGTGCCTGAGGTCATATAAACTACAAAAAGGTTGAAAACCTCATGAACATTTTTATCCAGTTGTGGAAGGTATGCAATCATCCAGAGTTATTTGAAAATAAAGAAGGGCGCATGTTTATGTACTTCAGGCAAATTGGGAATTCTCTTTTACCACAACCTTTTGATGAACTGGATGATAAACACTATGTTGGAAGTCAAAATCTTATCTCATACAAGATTCCCAAGCTAATCTACAGAGAGGTATTAAGAACCTACCCGTGTTCTTTTCTGGATCAGTTCAGGGGTTTCGGCAGAGATGTTTGAACAACTTGTTTAATGTCTATTCGCCTGAAAATATTCATTCATCAATTTTTCCACGGCAAGCATAAGGAGAATCTGCTTTTCCTGCTAAAAGTGGCACATTTAACTTTTCTTGGATGATTGACCTCTCGCCAGCTGAGGTTGCTTTTCTTGCTACTGGTTCAGTTGTGGAGCGGTTGCTTTATTCTTTAGCGAAATGGGATTGCCAATTTTTAGATGAAATTATTGAAGGCTTCCTGGAAAGTGAGAACGATATCGTGCAATATGATCATATTGAAGAAGACAAAGTGAGAGATTTCAGTAGATTGTTGATGCTGCCAACACGTGTAGAGTCAATCTTTTGGAGAAGAAAGTGTGCTACAGGTCCTGGAAATGTACAATATGAAGGATTAGTCATCTCCCATCAAGACCATTTTCTTAGTAATAATGGACTGTTAAAATCTGTATTCATTCATTATGCCAATTCAAGCTCCTCCAATTGATGTCATCTGCTCAGACAGGGGTTTTGCATATCAGGATGCAGAAGAACTTCATCATCCATGGATGAAAAAGCTACTTCTTGTTTTTGCTCGTACATCCAAGTTCAATGGTCCTACAAAACCTCCGGATCCTCATTATTTGATTAAAGAAATAGACAAAGATTTATTCTCTGAACAGCCAGTTCTTCAGCTTACAAATAGAATATTCAGATCTTCACCTCCTTTGCAAAGCTTTGATCTTGAAAAATGCTTACGGATTCTGGGAAGCTACAGACATTAGATGCTTTGCTGAAACACCTCTGTGCTGAAAACCATTGAATTCTCCTGTTTTCTCAAATGACTAAAATTCTCAATATTCTTGAGGACTGCATGAATTACAGGAAGTACAAATATCTTTGTTTGGATGGATCTTCAACAATAATGGATCGTTATGACATGGTCAGGGACTCCAAAACAAGCAAGATATAATTGTCCTTTTGTTGAGCACAAGAGCTGGGGGCCTGGGAATCAACCCCACAGCTGTTGATACTCTTATATTTTATGAAAGTGATTGAAATCCAACTTTGGACTTACAGGCCATGGACAGGGCACATCAGCTTGGACAAACAAAGGAGGTCACAGTGTACGGAGTCCGGACTGATTTGCAAGGAGACTGTCGAAGAGAAAATTTTGCAAAGAGCTAGTCAAATAATAATTGTTCAGCATCTTGTTTTGATGGGGGGTCATGCACAAGGTGATTTACTGCATGATGAAGACCTTGTTTCCTTGTCGTTGGATGATGCTCAGCTTGAGCAGAAGATAAAGGAGCAAGGACCTATGCAGGGTAAGGATAGGTAGAGAAAGAGAAATGGCATGTCCAGCACAGCAAAAGCTATTCGGATCAATGCTGAAGGTGATGCTTATTTAGAGGATTCAGCAGTAGCACAAGAGAATGCTATTGAACTAGATACTGGAAAGGCAGGAACTAGAAAGGGAAAATTTAATTCGGAGAGGAAGCCATCTTCAAAACTAAAAAATGCACAGAAAACTATGAAGGAGTCAGAGGTACCTCTAGAACAAATTGATCCTAAACATTTGAGAACAGATGGTGATTTTAAACAGAAAGGAAGACCTGGGAAGAGAATGAAGAAGAGTGCAAATGATGTCTCACAACCAGGCATACCTGTTGAGAAAGTTGGAGAGTCTGCAGAATCCCCTTCTTTTGTTAATACAGGTAATATTGATGCCAATGCAGACATTGAACAAGAAAGTTCTCGCAGCTGGTCTTCTCACCAGAGAGCTGGTAATATTAGTTGGCTGTGTATTGGTGCAGAGAGGTTCTCACCAATTTAGTTTGTATAAAAGTTTATTGAAAAATACAATTAAGAACTAGGTTTGTGCAGGAAGATTATATAAGTTGTTTGTTAGGATGATGTTGTTCCCATTATTAGGAGTGTAACTAGAGATTAATATGTTGTAACTAAGTGTCTTGCTATGTAGTTAAAATTCCTGCACTACATTTTATTTTTGGTTCCATTTATCTAGTCTTTTTATCAGCAATTATTCTTCCTTTTGCTTCCTTCCATTTTCATCATCTTATTTTCATGTTTTGGCTTCTGTGATGGTAATAACTATTTTGGCATAATTTATCTCACCAGGGTAAGGATAGGCAGAGGAAGAGAAAGGGCATGTCCAGTGCAGCAAAAGCTATTTGGATCAATGTTGAAGGTGATGCTTATTTAGAGGATTCTGCAGTAGCACAAGAGAATGCTATTGAACTAGATACTAGAAAGGCAGGAACTAGAAAGGTTAGTTTGTTTCTTTTCAGTATTTGATTGGGAGTAAAGAATGCTGAGAAAAAAAAGTTGTCTTGAAGGTTTGTTTCTATTATCTGTTTATTATTACAAAATTTTCATTTGGCAACATAAAATGCTCTGTTTCTTAGATAGTTTGTGGGGATCTGGAAACTGATTTTAGAAGATCTTCTAAATTTTGCCGAGAAAATTTAATTTGGGGAGGAAGTCATCTTCAAAACCTAAAAATTCACAGAAAACTATGAAGGATTCAGAGGTACCTCTAGGAAAAATTAATCCTAAACATTTGAGAATAGATGGCGATTCTAAACAGAAAGGAAGACCTGGGAAGAGAATGAAGAAGAGTGCAAATGATGTCTCACAAACATGCAGACCTATTGAGAAAGTTGGAGAGTGCAGAATCCCATTCTTTTGTGAATATAGGTAATATTGATGCCAATGCAGACATTGAAGAAGAAAGTTCTTCTCGCTGCTGGTCTTCTCCAAGATAGAAGCCCATTTGTTGGGTTTATCTTTAGCCAGCATTGCAATGCTATTGGTACTAGATGATCACATTGGCCTTGGTCTTATCCAACACGAAGCATCTGATGGCAAGAATTTGTACAGGTATGATCAGCAGTAGAAAGTTGTAGACTGCTATTATTCATATTTATTCTACCTTTTGGTCCTTTGAAACTACCATGTAGTGATACACATATGCCCTATTCTCAAGGTTCTTAAGCTAACGTAACTCCCATGCTCTCAGAGTCAAATTATGCACAGAAAACTTGAAGCCGGATATTTTTTGGCATATGAGAGGTTTGAGGGCTATCTGAGGCTGGTTCAATGTATTTTATGTTCTATAATGTTCTTCAATTTGCCTATGCAACAAAGTTGAAGTTGACTTAAAAACAACACTAGCCTTGGTGTGTGAATCATGGAAGCAGAAAAATATTTACAGAGGAGTATTGCTTATAGAATAGGTGTACAGGTAAAGGTCATGCATGCCTTCCAAATAAGAGGAAATACAATATTTTGATGTATACAGGGGCTAGACATGCTGTAAGGGGAGTTAGAGAAATTACATCCAATAAATTCCTTTGATGATAGCAGTTATTGTTATTCATAGTATGTTCAATTGATTAAATGAGGGCATATTTTAACCAGGGATGACAGTAACAATAACAGAGATTTAGTAAACATATCAATAGATAAATAGAAAATCCTGGAATATACGGATCTCCAATGTGGAAATTATATGGGTATAGATATTAGCAACCTTTTTCATACATTACTCAAGACCCATGTCGTGGGAATTAAAAGACATACTATTCAACATTGTTAGGTCATAGAACCTGTAACACCCTTGCTAAAATAAAGTTCTGTAAAGGTATAAAGGCCTCAAGATGGAAAATAAAAGAGTCACTACACAGTTGCAATAAAGGAAGCAGAATGATCAGGTATTTGGCCTTCCAAATTCTACAACTGTTGGGATTCCAATAACCAGAAACCGCTTGCACATACACGTAACCAAAAAGGGTTATACAAACATAAAATCTATGTTTTGTTGTAATATAGGCTTCACTCAAGCATAAAAGCTTTGGTCTGCTGTAATCTAAGCTTCATTCAAGCGTAAAAGCTGTGGTTTGCTATAAGAAAGCTTCATCTACAGTGTTCCCGATGTAAAATTTGTATGTGCACCATTTTATGTTAATTCCCTGTATCTGATCTGATTCTAGCTCTGTAGACTAGAATAAAAAGGAAAATATTGGGCACGGAGAAACTTAGTTTTATAATTCCTTGCAAAACAAATTCAAGCCACGAGTTGAAAGTACTTGAAAGTAAAATAGAAAAATGGCAAGTTTAGAAACCATAGGCACATTAAAGTCCAAACCATTTGGTATCTCAGAGGTTCAAGTTCCTTGGGAAGCAGTCCTAATCAGATCACTAAAGTTCTTGAAGAAAAGTCACTAGTACACTTGGTTGATGTTCTGCACTAGAAGCAAGTACAAGGCAAAAGGAGAAGAGCTAGATAAAGCCTGGATAGCTAGAGAGAGGAGGGCCCAAAGATAAGATGTATATACATGGTAGATGGTAGAAGAGAGGGTTAAGGAAGCCCATCCTTCCCTGAAAGGAGGCTAACCAGATTAGATGGTTTGTAGGATCTCCAACTTACAATGAAGGTGTTGACATGGCAAATTTTCACTATACCAACAAGGGGAACTAACCCGATCGCAAGCCCCAATTAGATCTGCTTTCGTTTGGAATGGCTAGTTCCAACGGGTTTTAGGGGACCTCGTAAACTGTTAAATGAGTTGAAAGATTGCTTCTGGGAAGAAGGCTTCAATTAAATCAACAAAATTAAAATAGCTAACCTATATGTATCAACTCCTATCTAAGCTATTTCTAAATACTCTAGTTTATATCCTAACTATCCTAACCTATCTTGCAGGAGCAAAACAAAGGAGGTTAAACATCATATATAAATCCCAAGTCCAAATGAATCAATTTCTGGTCCACTTAAGAACAAGGCTGTATTAAATCCTAATTGCAATCCAATCATTCATACAAGAATACACATTCCATTTTATGGAAGAAAAGCTTGCAACTGATGTCTAACATAGTTTTGAATCAGCAACCTTTCATGATTTAACCATGATGTTGAATCATATTCAAATAACCAGCCATAACCATGAACTTGCAAGTTATTAATATGCACAAGAACAACAAATATACATTTGCATTTATGCCAGCGACAACATTCCGATCAAAACACATAAGAGGAGGAAAATCAATCTGAAACACGGGCTTCTCATTGAATCAAGTACTCTCTTTATTCACAATAAATCGGAGCTGTTTTTTTTCTTCAAACAAAAAGCCCTAATTTCTTTTCTGGAGGGAATATTTATGCCCCTGGAAATGACTCTCGGTCTTCCCTTTCACCCTGCACCTTCTCTCTCCTTCCTTCATTATACAAATTAGGAGAAACAAAGGAAGACAGTCGGTGTCACTGTTGACACGTAGAGGGCGTTTCCTGTCATTAGAGCGCTTCATTTCCTGGGAACTGAATGGTTATTGATTATAGGGGATGACTGTGTGTCATCTCTTCATGATGCAATCTGGGGCGGTTTCGCTTTCGGAATACATAGGCAACCCCTGGACATATGACCGCTACGCCATAGAGCCCAATCTTCAAATAAACATATCCGCATGGGTAAACTCTTCGGATCCACGCATGCATCTTTATTTGGAGTCAAACTTGAAGTCTATGCATCCATCCTTAGGTTTCGCTTGCCTTCTCTCGGTCCTCATCTGCAGAGATGGCCAACATTAGTTACACATATATAGATATGATAAAAAATGCTTAAAAACACAAATTTTGCATTCATGAAGCATTTATAACATCAAGAGCAACAATCGCAAAAGAATCGGCCCCTAGGCTTTAATCTACGCATTGATTTGGTCTTGTAGGCGAAAATCCGATTTACACTGAAAGTCCTCGCAAAACACAGGGTTGCATAAATCCGGACTTGAAAAACTATAGGCGGGAACCCATACCTTGTCGGGTCTGCCACCATTTATCGCATCGTGCCATGAGCTTGGGCTTAAGACTATGCCGATTGTGCCTTTCGGTTGGCTAGACCCGACATGCATATACGTTGTAGTTCATAATTCCTTCCGATCCGCCACATAAGGCTTCCCTTCGTAAGACCCATACTCCAGTGTTTTCTGAAAATACAGGGAAAACAGGGACAAAACCCTTGGCCGACCGTAAGGGCGGACTTCAAATGTTATGTAATCAGGCGTATAATCATCGCTGGGTCCAGCTCTCACCCCTCTGCTCACTGCATGACCCCTGGGCTCCGCCGATCGCGATATGCGATTGGGGCTAGCGGACCCGAAATATATATA